>QMIH01001578.1:37426-60641 GCA_003987875.1 Clarias batrachus | reverse complement strand
CCATTCCTGCTTGAGACAGATTTCCCTGAAGCCCTTTGTTTTTAGAAGACCTGAGATAACACCCCTCCTCATCGTGCCCTTAAATAATCCCCCTGCCTTCTGCCGCTTTCCTCAATCGCCTATAAATAGAGTGCGTGCAGCGTTGCTCTCGAGCACGAGGGGACAGCTAAGCCATGCACGAGGTATCTTTTTGTTGTTGTTTTTTAAGAAAACTCATTAAGGTTGGAATCCACCAACAGCTATCTGGGTGGAGCATCAGGACATATTCCTCACACACACACACAATCACCATCAAATGTCCTTATGTGGTTACTACTCACCAGTCTGATGTTATCATATCATTGCATAATTTTTTTTCAGGGACAAAATCTTTTCTTTCCAAGGTAGAACTTTCCAAAGAAAGCAATTTTTCTCTCAGGTCTCGACAATCCAGTCGATGCAAGTACGTCTTACTTTTATTTCCTTATAACWGTACCGATAAATTACAACAAAACAAAACAATAAATTGTGAAATAACCAGAGCTAATGGAAATTATAAAATGAAATGAAAGATGGATAAATTAAAGATAAAGGAAGGAATTACAAGATGATCTAAGGAAGAATTGAGAGGAAGTTAAGAAGGTGAATAAAAAAAAGTGAGTAAAAAGCTGAGTACGGAAGTAAAAGAGATAGAAGGAATTAAAGAAAGAAAAGGTGAAGGATTGAAACGAAAGAGAAGATGTCAAGGATATATGAAAATGACCGAAGGCAAAAAGGAAATAAGGAAATAAAGAATTAAGAGATAAACGAAACAAGTGGTGATGGTGGAGTGGGTGATAGAAGTGAAAATACTGGTATGTCTCACAACCTGCTGTCACAGAAGAGGAATAAAAAACATGGAGCACTTTTGGAACATCTGACAAGAGCTGCAGTCTTGGAGTTGCTCTGACCCAGATGTCTAGACATCACAATTTGGTCCTTGTTTGCTTCCGACATGACAACTTCAGGGACAAAAGGTTCACTTGCTGCCTAATATATCCCATAAATTTCCTGGTGCCATTGAAATGAGATATCTACTCCGGGAAGGGCCGAATTGTGATCGTCTAGACGACTGGGTCAGAACAACTCCAAAACTGCCGCTCTTGTAGGACGTTCCTGGTCTGCAGTGGTCAGGACGTACCAAAAGTGATCCATAGAAGGAACACCGGTGAACTGGTGCGACAGGGTCATGGGCGGTCAAGGCTCAATGATGCACATGGGGAGGGAAGGCTGGGCCGTGTGGTCCGATCCGATAGAAACAATACTGTAGCTCAAACTGCTGAAAAGGTCGATGCTGGGTCCAACAGAAAGGTCTCAGAGGCTTTGTGTAAATTATCATACGTAAGAAAAAGCGGCCTATCCAGGGCATAGAAAAATACCTTCTGAGCAATCAGGGGCAAAACCTCAAAACTGCCTTGATGCAACACTGTGGGAAAAACATGCTAGGATTGGTGAAAGCTGCTTGTCAAGTCTTGACAGAGATATTTAGGAAATGTCAGGAGAAGCTGTTTCGTGGTGCTGGATGAGAATGAGTGTGTGGCTGAGGACGCTGAGATTGAGCAGCTTCAGCACACTCACAGCACAGTGATGTTCTGATTTCAGTCATGGCAAGGGGAAGAAAGAAAGAGAGAAAAAAAAAATGAGACGGGGGAAATTAAAATGTGACATTTTTGCAAGCCTGAATGTCAGACGTCAGATTACAACAAAAGGTCTTTCTGCTATCAGCCAGAAAGTAATCATCGTTTGTATGAATTATAAAACAAAGCGAAACAAATGACTTGCTAGATAATGTGATAACGTCTAATTAAACCAATTATTGTTATTCTCATATAATCTAATATGCACGGCAATTCTGACTACTTTATGGGATCTCGCTTGCGATTTTAGCGCTCGTGTTATATTAATTAGCTTAAACAAACTGAATAACATGAGAAGGATGCCTTGCTGCTGAGAATAAACCTGCTCATTTTTAAAACCTTCAGATTTCCCAATGCAGAGTTTATTATAAACTGTCAGTTTCAGGATATATAATTATATGTTTACATTATTTAGCAGATGCCCTTAATCAGAGCAACAGTTTATCTTTTCTTCCTTTTTTATGTTTACATCAGAGCACTTGATGTTTAAGGGCCTTGCTCAAGAAGAGTGGTAACTTGGTGCTGCTGGGGTTTGAACCTGGGACCTTCTGCTCAGTAGTCCATCACCTTAATCAACATCCTAACCACTGAGCTAAACCTACYCCTAATTGTTTTTTTAATCACTGCAAGTGGTCCATCAGATACTTTTCTTAAAAGACTTAATAGTATACACACCCACACCAGCCACTTCACACACTTCACAGCACAGATCCAACAAGGTGCTAGAAACATTCCTCAGAGACTTTGGTCCATATTAACACCACATCATATTCTGTAGTTGCTGCAGATATGCCGGCTGTGCATCCATCCACYACATCCCAAAGGAGCCCTAATGGTTTGAGACCAGGTGACACTAGAGGCATTTTACTACACTGAACTCATTGTCATGTTCAAGAAACCAGTTTGAGATGATTTTAAACAGCTCAAACCAGTCTGGCCAGTCTCCTCTGACCTCAACCAGGCATTGTYGCCCAGAGACCTGCTGTTCACTGGATATTTTCTCTTTTTCACATTATTCTGTGTAAACCCCTTCTGTGTAAAAATCCCAGCAGATCAGCAGTTTCAGAAATAYTCAGACCGTCCCGGGTGGCACTAACAACCATGCCATGTTCAAAGTCACTGAATCATCTTTTTTTTCCCCAAGATTCTGATGCTCAGTTTAACCTTAAGCAGGTTTACACGTCTAAAGGCATAGAGTCACTGCCATGTTTTGTGCTGATTAGATATTTATGTTAACTAGCGGTTGAACATGTGTACCTAATAAAGTAGCCAGTGAGGGGTTTAATGTTTCTAATGTTAATAATGGTCAATACATTCACAGTTGTTAATAATGGTCAATACATTCACAGTCTGACACTGTTTTTATTTTGTTTTTATACTTTTTTTGGGTACTTCATTTTCTCAAAGGTCCAGCTTCTGTTCAAGTTTCGAATAAGTAAAAAAGTTGGGGTGAGCGAATGACTTTAAGCTTGTTTATTCCTTACAAGCAAAGTGTGTTTAATGCAGTCGGAGACTAAATACAAAGATAGGGGGAAAAATGCCACTGTTTGACTGGAATCAGAAGCCACAGCAAGTCTTAATGTACGGCAACTTTAACTTACATTTGAGTGTCAGAAAGATTCCAAATATGTTTCAAGTTAATGCAAAAGAAATGGCACTGTGGCATTTGCTATTAAACCTGAGCAGCACCAACTTTTAATATTAAAATGTTTATAGGTGTTCTAGAAGAAAGTTTAAAAGAAAAACCTTCACTGACTGATTTTCATGCCTAAACAAGCTTGCCAAAAACTAAATTAGCAAAGTCTATTTGTTTTCATGCCTGAATAAACTGATTAAACAAATCGACCTTAAAGGACAAGACAACACTGTAATATCAAAATGATCTGATGTAAAAGTTAAATGATGCCCAAAGGCACCAGCCGATTTCTTCTTCCTTCCAAACCGGTCGGAAGCTTGAGCTCCCATGGMGTTTGCCTTTGCTGAGCAACCATGAGCGAGCGCTGCATGATGACGAGGAAGTTCCAGAATATATGTGGATTTCCAACATCAAAAAGAATCGGTTGTTTTTGGGTTGATTTTTGTCCCATGATCTACAGTATAACAGCAGCAATGTGAAAAAGTGGGATTTTACACCTCCCAGCGATTTTTCATCTCACTGCGAAGGCGCTTCTCCATTTAATGTAACAAAACAGCATGCAAAAGATGTGACATATGAACGGCCGATACGACAGGCCAAATAGACAGCAGCCTAGTCTGAGAAATGGCACGGTCTGCCTTTAATTAGCTGCATAAACCTCGGCACAAAAAAGATGTGGTTTCTAGAAGAAAGCACTGATGTATTTGCGTATTTGGATCGTGACATCTTCACCACACACTGAAGTCTTGCTTTTATTGTGATTGCAGGACAGAACACGAATGCCTGCTGGGTGCTACTGTAGATAACTCACATTCATTTTGAACAGGCAACTGTTAGCCAACCCTTAACCTCTGTGCCTTTAAACCCCATAAGAATTGGACATGAGAACGATGTCAAAAAGGGAAACGATTATGTTTAGCCTTAACCTCAAGCCAYGGTCGCTGTGAAGATCTCCAAATAGACTACAAAAGTAAAAATGTATTGTTAATGTGCAGGTACATGTTTTATTCCTTGTCCGGATTGACTTGCCGTCCAGTCTACTGTATGTCCGAACTTTGGGAAGCCCTGACATAAGGTACCTGCTGTCATGTCTTTTCCATTTCTCTATCTTTACTTCTCTTACACATTGTGTTTAAAAACAGAGAAAGATGACCTGGATGAGCTGATTGTTCGAAAGAGCATGGCTTCTTCTTAAACCGAGTAGACATTAACGAAGCTGGCTTCTGAGAATCCCTGTGAAATTCAAGGAATTTGATGAGAAACATGTGTGCGGTGAGGAGGATAACCTGGATAATTTGATGGAGCAGGCTGAAGCCATGTTTGCACACTGATTTGCTTCAATTAAGTTAAGTAATGCTTTTATTTGTCACATATACATTACTGCAAAATGTGCAGACAATTCTTCTTTATATATCCTAGCAYGGCTGGGATCAGAGCGCAGGTTCAGCCAGAATAAAGCGCCCTTGGAGCAGATAAGGTTGAGCGGACCTACAACCTGGTGGAGCTGGGGCTCAAACAGCTGACCTTCCGATCAGTGAGTCAACTACACTTCCCTCTGAGCCACTACAGCCCCTCCAACTAAAATTCATGTGAAGTCAAAGGAACAGGAATGAAAAATAAGGATGCAAAAGGACACCTGGAGCCTGTCCCAGGGAACTGGGTGCACAAGGCAGGCTACAACCTGAATGGTGTGGCATTCCATTGCAGGGTAAAAGCACTCAGTCCAGGAAACACCAATCACCACACACCATGTCTTTGGGTCCTAGGAGGAAATCCTCCAAGCACAGGGAGAACACACACACAAACTCTACGCACAGACGACCATAGGCGAGATTTGAACCGCGATCCCTGGAGGTGTGAGGTGTCAGTTCTATCCACTAAGCCAACATGCTACCTTGATAAAAATGCGTCACACAAATTGCTCAGCAATATGGATGTAAAACATGTTTTAAATGCTATCATGCTATATAATGTTTTCTCTAAAAATTTGGTTTAAAAATTATCTACACACAATAACCGCATGCACTCATGGCTTATGGCTTTCTGAATAGTTTCATGTGTGATTCAGTGTTTTCTCTGGGAGCTTTGTTGTCCTTCTCCATCAGTCTTTATTTTATTGTTAACTCTTATCTCTGCCTTCAGGAAAAAACAGTGGACTTTCCTTTTTACATTGATGATACAGATAAATCCCCAGCAATAGGCATTTATGTTACCGTCCTATGATCTGCATCACCATACCGCCCTGGTTCACCCGATACGATACTATCACGATACCTACAGTAGGGCTCAATTAGATTTGCATTGCGATTCTGTAACATGCTTTTATAAATATTCAGATTCAATATTGTTTTTTGCACTCTGTCTCTTATTATACTTTTCCCGCATTTTACATCTTTAAGATAGTGAGAACCGCTAACCTTTGTTGTTGTTTTTTTCCCCCCACAAGAAGTACTAGTTTAAACTAGACTATCATTAAACTTCAAAATAAACAAAACTATTTTCAGCAGGGAATTTCACAGTATGAGGTCGAGACTCACACTGTTTCTCTTTCTTTCTCACACATACACACACACACGTGCACGATGGGTTCAAGTGCTTCAAAAGAGAACCAAATGTAAATCTGCTGCTTACAGGAGGAGTCTCACACTGTTATTGGATTTAGATCACATTTCACGCACACATACACACATGCGCACACACACGCGCAGCTCTGTCATGGGGATTGATACCGCTAAAGCATGGCGAGTGCGTTTGATGAATCGATCGGGACGTGTCGTTATGAGGCAGGTTTGATGAAAGGTGTGGAGAATCATGAAAGATGAGTGAAAACGAGACAGAAACATTACACACACACACACACACACACCAATAAATTATATGAGAGACATTCAAGTCAAATTTTATAGAATTTTTGCAGAATTACAAATCACAGTTTTACGCCTCTATTCACAAGAAAATTCCTTACAGGTCCCGGTTYGACTTGAACATCCCCTTCATGCTGGTTAAACTACTTAATGAACATTAAAACAATTAAGGCAAAAGCTAAATTAATTKAGAAAGGTAAAAATAATAATAATAACAATTCAACTTTATTCAGATTGGCACTTACGTGAGGTGTTTAACTTTTTCTTTAAAATTTACCAAAACAAAACCAAGAGCTGCCTGATTTCAAGAAAACACAGGACAATAAAACGGCACAGAACGATTGATCACAGGACGCATGCTTTCCAAGTCATTAACTCTTCACCACAAGTACTGTACAGGCTACAAATACAGTAAATGGAGGTCATGTGACCTATTGATGATGAAGCTCAAGCTGTACGGCCACTTTTGCCACACTTTTTTTTTTTTTTTAATAAAGAAGTAGAAATCTAGCACACATGGAGCTTTTACTACAATGAAATACTGTATATACACAAAGCGCACCTACTGTATCTGATACAAATCTTTTCTAATCCATACCTCATAAAACATGATTCTTGTATTGTTACTTGTATTGTTACGAGGAAGGACAACTGTGTCCTTCCTCAAAGGTATGTCAAGCCAACATGCTGTCCAAAGGCAAAGTAACACGCCTGGGGGAACGTGCCCTCTGCCCTCTTTCGCATACCTGAGCTCAGAGAAGCCTACGATTGGCCGGTGCTCTGATTGATAGAGCAGGAAATGCTGTCCATCCTACACACGAGTAAATCAATATCAATGGATTTCAATGATGTTGCACAATGATATTGAATCGGCAACAAAAACAAATTGAAATACCTGATGACAGCGTAACTATTTTTGTTCATTTTCTCGTTATAAATTGTAAAAAAAAAAAAAAAGAATCTTAGATCCATCTTAGATATAGAAAGATGACTACAGGGAACACATGTCTTCAATAAGAAAATATCCTCTTCATTTGTATCTGAAATCACGTACGTACCAGACTCGCTCATCTGTTGGACTAGCTAACTACATCATGATAGCTAACACGTTTAGCAGAGTCAGTTAGTTTTCCAGGCTTAACCAATTACATTACTGACTGTTTTCAGGTTGTCCATGAATAATGATGTCATCACGTTAAAATTGTACTACTTAAACAAACAATTAACACAAAACAACAACAACAGTTGTACAACAACAGACTGACATTTTTTTAGTAGACAGAACACGTCTGCTGTTATTTACTTGTAATGACACACATCACACACTCTATCCCACATACACTTTCAGACCTGAGAAAGAGACAGTCATGGTTATCAAAACACATTTGCAGCGCTTTACCGGATCCCTCAGATTCTCCATAAAAGCGTGATGGGATGTGCCTCGGCATTTCCCGCCGGGTATGAAAGTTATTCGAGGCGGATCATGAGCATATCACAAGGCTTTGCTGAGCTTTACATAGACAAGCTATGCACTTTAATAACATAGCAGTCTCGTATCTGTGAAGAACCGGCAGGGATATGAACATATATGGTGCTGGTCAGATGGAGCAGCCGGTACAAGACGAAGTGATATGATCAGTTTGGATGCTTATAAGGGAAAGATCTGAAGCTTGGAGACCTGCGGAGGCTTGACGTCGCTCCTTATTCTTTACAGATTTATTGGTTTCGACGTGGGAAATGTAAATTCGGTAATAAAGAAGACGCGGCATAAAATTGAACATGCAATATGAATGAAGGAAGAGAGCAACACTGAGCCTGGGTGTCAAAGATGTCCAAGATTCGCCTGAAGGAAAACTGGTTTTAACAAGCAGACGGGGACAAAAACAAAACAAAAAACAAAATGAAATGGGAATCAGGTACAGGCAGGTTAAGTGGAAACGCTGACCAGCGCCGCGTGCAAATCTGTCAGTGGCACAAAGAGTACAGCGAGTAGCAGCGTCTCCTTAAACATCCTGGTTTCGATCCTGACCTCGGCTTCCTGTCTGTGTGGAGTTTCTCACTCTGCCTTGTCTGCCTCAGTTTGTCAAATTCGGTTACAGTGCATGACCAAACAAGTAAATAGATAAAAATATGAAATAAAAAAAATAGACAAAAAAATGTAATCTTTGATTTTAAAAGTATTAAAATATAATAAAATATACTTTTTTAATCCTTTATTATATTCATTACACTGTATTTATTACACAACATAAACTGAACAAAAATAACAGATTTTTAAGATTGTAGAAAAAAAAACCTATACAATAAATAAATGAAAAAATAAATTTAACATTAAAAATTAAAGCGGGTAGACATTTTTAAGTTTAAAATAGGAAAAAGGAGAGAGGGGAATGACACTTTCTTGGCACTTTTTCTTTTTTTCTGATGAAAAGATGCTTTCGTTACTCATGGCTGATTTAGATTAGACAATAAAGTTAAATATAATCTAATTAGTTTAGAGGCTTAAAATACTGATGACTTGATTTTACAGGAACGCCTTTTAAAATGAGGCTCAAGTCTTCACTACAGGAACTCAATCACGATTCCTCTGCCCGGAGTATTTCCTTGMCATTTGTCTGACAGTGGTACATTTTAAAACTTTCAGACTGATAATAATGCTGACGTTCATCACGGTGAGAGCAGACACGTTTGATTTGTGCCATCTGATCTGATTTTTGAGCGGCCATTATTCAACCAGAGAGCCTTCTTTCTTCCTGCTTTTGATAAAACGTGATGCAAAATGACATCGTTTTAAACACGAAGGCAAAACGACCAGATAAGAGGGAGATTTATTAACAGTAATTCAAGTGTGATCGCAATAATCACTCGGGGGGAAAAGAGTTACAAAGACATTTTACTCACAGCCTACTGATAGAAGAATATAAAATAAAATCACCACTAGGATTTGTTAACTGTAGCTCTGACCTACATCGTTACATCAGTATCTCAATGTTAGGAGTTCATAAACCAACCATGAAAACATGAGTGAAATCCAAACCATAATCTTTATTATAGCTACTTACTACAGACATAAAACAAAAACCATACGTAGAACAAAACCATACGGTTCATCATGAGTGCGGCACAGTGGGGCAGTGGCTGGCACTACAGCCTCGCATGTCCAAGGTCGAGGGTTTCATGTGATTGGTGGGTTTCCTCTGAGCTAATTGTTGTTCCCAAATTGCCTTTAGTGTGTGTGTGTGTGTGTGTGTGTGTGTGTGTGTGTGTGTGGGCATGTCTGTGTGCCCTGCCATGGATTGACAAGCCATCCAGAGAGCAGCTGCCTGCAAAAACCCACATTTAAATCCAGTCACAGAAGCACTTTTTTAGCAAGAAAACACATCTGATAACATCGTCATCAAGGTTGTCTCCTTAATAGCTGTTTCTGTGTCGTGCTGAATTGCCCACAGTATGAAGTGTCTGTGTCATTCTGTTCACTACTGTAGCTTCTAACACAAGACTGAATCCCAAATCCCYCCCTAAACCCTGACAAAGGGCACTAGTTGGTGTGTGGACACACACCCTACATTGCGCACTAGCTTTCCAATTCATGCTATTTGGCATTCTAACCACGGCACCTGAAAGTTAGCTGATATCCTAAAGCAAAATAATGTGGAAATATGAAGAGACACGTGGAGGATTTACAGGACTGTCCATCTTTTGGCTACATAGTACCAGTAAGAATTTAAAACTTCTTATAGCCGTGTCATCGTCAGCTCTGCCACTCGCAGTTAGTCCGTTCCACCAGGTGGATAATGATAGATGTTAAATAACTGATAAATAAATAAAGACACGGATCCTAATCTGTTTTTAGAATTATTCATATTTTAACAACTTGTAGAACAGTATCACAGGTCGTAGTGCTGTATTGAATATCAGCAGGAGTGTGATATAATCGGTACTTAGGCCTGCATGACAGCCGTGCTGATAATCAACACAACAGCATGACCAAATGATATTGTTTAAGATGATATTATTTAATTAAGATTAAATAAATCCAAATCTAATCAAAATACCTAACTAAAAGAAATAACTATAAACACACATGTAATTTTCAAAATAAACAAAATTATATTTAATTTCTATTTTAAAATTAAATTAGTTTGGCTCYACAGTCAATCAGGGGCGTCTGTGAGCTTGCGCAAGTGGAAGAAGTGGACAGCGCTGTCCTCCGAGTGCGTTACGCTGCCCTCAATGGTGCGTGAGCGAGCGGTTCGAAAAGAAGCTGTCGACCTGCGTCATGTGGTCCGGAGGAAACACGTGAACGTCTTCTGCCCTCCCGACTGAGTGGTGATGATTGGAAACGACTAAATTAGGCAGAAAAATTTTTWWWAAAAAAATACATTTAATTAGGTGGTCCAAATGTTAAAATTTTTACAGGATCAGGTTCAAGTCATATTTTTTTTTTTTCCCCCCACAATTCGTTTCTAATAAATATATATCCATACCAAAGTATATGTAGATATATACAGTATAAAAAGGTATATAAAGGTTCGGAGTACCTAAATAGTCAAAGGTGCTTAAACTCTGTTTGACACAAAGAGGCTCAGAGCTGTTTATTCCACTTAATAATAATAATAATAATAATAATAATAAACGTAATTCTTCCAAAGGGGGAAAAAAAATCGGTTCTATGTATACGTAACATGTTCCAGTTAAAATGTACACACAGCACCGGGTTCCACTCCTGTCAGCTAAGAACTGGAAAGCCACATTGGATAAGAGAAGATTGGGAAAATGCTGCCAGATCGGTCGTGTCTCGATTTTTGCTATGACATTTAGATGCCAGGGTCAGAATTAGGCATAAACACTGTGAAAGCATGGATTCCCTCCTGCCATCAACAGTTCAGGCTGGTGTGGGGTTGATTTTCTTGGCACACATTGGGCCCCTTAGTACCAAATGCGCATGATTTAAAATTTCACAGCCTACCTGAGTATTGTTACTGAACACGTCCATCCAGCTCCAGGTCACAAAATCATCTCGGACCGGTTTCTTCAACATGATCATGAGCTCACTGTATTCACATGGTCTCCACAGTTACCAGATCTCAATCCAATAAAGCACCWTTGGGATTCATATCATGGAGACAAATCTGCAGCAATCGTGTCAATACGGACCAAGATCAGAAATGTTGAATTGATGCCACGAAGAATTAAGGCAAAAGGGATCCAGCCCTGTACTTGCAAGGTGTACCTAATGAAGTGGCCAGTGAGTGTACAGTATATAGATGAGGCATATACAGTAAAAGAGTTTCTGTATATAAAGTTTAAGATCTTGTAACTGTGTTTCACACAAAGAGACTCGGAGTAATGATATCGAAATCATATCGAAAATAACAAATACAAGTGAAATATGTATGAGCTTTGACTGGTTTGCATTTTCTTCATACACATTTGCRTTTCCTTTCATGGATCTGTCTTTAAGCACTGATACTTAAAAAAGGGTTTTCTCCTCTTCACTTTCTGAGTTGACGTCGCAGCTGGCAGGGTCGTCCCCATCATTACAGTAACAGGAGTGGGAAGAAAAATACGAGGAGTGACTCCTGATTGATGTCGCAGTAGAAATAATGAAACAGTAAAGCCTGAGATTCCATCCCACTGAAAAACGAGTGCTGGGGCTGAGCCGGATAAAATACGCCTCTGACAGGCAGGGAGAAGTTAAAAAAAAAAAAAACTGTCTAAAAATAAAGCAAGGTAACTTATGAGTTCACACACACACACGATCACACATGCAGACACACACAATCACAGGAGCATCTAGGTTATTAGAGGGTGTTGGATTAATACACGTTCGACCGTTCGACACTGACCATTATGACACGGCACTTTTAAGTAAATGAACACACACTCACCTCTACACACACACACACACACACACACACACACACACACACACACACACACACACACACACACACACACACACACACACACACACACGCATAGGAAAGGACACAAGCTGCCTCCAGGAAATTGGAGAAAAAAATGAAAAATAAAAAATCCTACTAGCTGTTTTTGTTTTTCAACTGTAAATGTTCTACAAATTGGCAACAAAAACGCTCACTTATTATCCGTTGCAGATTTTCAGCTTCAGTGATTTTGAGCTTACAATTTAAACGACTTTAAAGTGAATGGAAATATATGCAAGAAATAATAAATAAGAAGAAACCCAGGGATTGTGTAGGGGTGAGCTGGTGGCTGGATGAACCTCCAGCATAACACTGAAATTCTTTACAACCACGATCACCTCCAGCTTAAAAAAAAAAAAAACGTGCCCGGATCAGCGTCTTTAAGCCGGCATGCACCGCTGATCCGTCTCTGAACTAGCTGGGGATGATTGGATAGTAATGTGCAATCCAAAGCACAGRACACAACAGATGTCCCTCAGCCATGACGCTAGAATTTTATTGTTTTGGTTTCTTTTTGCTTTAAAAAGAAATATGTCAATACAAATAACTGCATACACACTTTCTTTTAAAACAAAAAACAAACAAATAAATAAATAAATAAATAAATAAATAAAAAACCTTGATGCGGTCATAGGTAGGTTCTTACTGGTACCGTGTAGCCAAAAGTTGAGGAGAATGAACCGTGGAGGTGATTTTCAAGGATTAGGAGTTCCACTCGCCGAGACACCTCGGCCAGGAAAGACTTTCACAGCCGTCATTAAAACATCTCCAACTTTGAGTGACATTTACAGACATCAAGCACAGTACGGTGATAAGACTCTAAAACATTTGAATCATCATCTGAGCTGATCAATACACGTCTTGCTATTCTTTTCAGCTTATCTCACTGAAAGATTGTTTACCACGGACGTGAATGAAGGCTACTTCTTTGTTAGGGTTTCTCTTGGCGAACGGTTTGGATGGATCGGCTTCATGCATCGAGCACTTCACATTTCTGTCAGTGAAACCTTTGTGACGCGTTTCGCTTCATGAACCCACTTGGTATTCATCAGACATGAAGTAACTCTAATCCTCATGAGTGGTAATGACGTGTCAAAACGCATCAGCACTGATGGGCTAACTTCATTGAGCAGAGATAAAACACACACACGGGAGCCTTTGAAGTGTCAGTGCGTTTAGCCGACGCTAACCTCAAAAGGTGATGACCAAGAGAGACTGATCAGGACGATCACAAAGATTTAAAAAGTGGTTAAAAGGGGTACGTTTAAGGGCTAAAAGTTACTTTTTCCATAGAGCAGCCTTGATGTTCTTACTGTTATCATTTCTATTATAAAACAAACAGTAAGATGAAGTATGAGTGCAGGGTCGCCATCATACAGAAGAAGAGAGAACTAGAGCCATCATTAAATAATCTGAGATGTTAATGATGAAATGCTGTTATAAGGAAAAAAAGATTCAGTTATTTGTCACATATACCTTAGAGCACAGTGAAATGCCCCCACACGTCCCAGTTAGCAAGCCGGGGTCAGAGCGCAGGGTCAGCCAGGATACAGCACCCCAGGGGCAGACAGGGTTAAGGGCCTCGATTAAGGGCTCAGCAGCGGCAATGTGTCAGGAGCCTTAACAGTTTGAACCACCACTGCTTCTATATCTTAAACTGAATAAAAATGGATTAACTGTTATGGGATGTTTTGCAAGTGTTGCTAATCTGGGCAAATAAAATCCAACGCTAGCTTAGCTTTGCTAACTAGCCAGACCCCTTACATGCTCACTATCAACTTATTTGAACAATTGGATCTCTAAGATTCCTTTCATGTTCAACAGACTGAGACGGTCTGCTTACAATCCACTTCCTCTTCCGCCATCTTTACTACAAGTGCTCGGGGTTGTTCCCCTTTAGCGTTCGTATGTTTAGCGAGAGCTAAATGGCCTCTTTACACGTGTGCGCACGAGGGCCGGGCTTTCAACAGACAGGTTGGTGTGTTCATGTTTGAGCGCGAGAGGGCTGAGTAAAGCAATGCTCTGAGCCCAATAAAATAAGACTTTACCCATTTAAATATTAAAAAACACATGCATGTGAACATGTGATGATCAGTATCGATCCTGCAGCAGTAAATGGAGAAACACCGGATTGTGCCACTAGAACTGTTTACCTAAAACTGAACTTGAGGGAGTTCAATCATTGTTTATGACTACTCAGTTACTGATAGTTAACGTTACAGTTACTGTTGCTTAAGAAAAACAAGCAAAATTYACAATCCTAATTAAAATTAAGCGGAACTTATCTTCAATACTAATAACTCTAAGAATGCTCCGATTAGGGTTTTTGTGGCCGATCCCTGATCCCTAATCACAGATATCTGAATCGGCTGCTACTGATCACACATCGCTGATGACAAGTGTGTGAGGGTTATTGGGATACTTCATTTAAACTCTCCTATTTATGGTGTGGTATTGTTTAGTTATTTACTAACCAATAACTATTCTTAAYAGCTGTGCACAAATATAATTAATCCATAAATTTAAAACTTTTATTTATTGCAAGGCAACATATCCCATTCTCGTATTATTTCATGTAGATTAACTGTAAAAAAAAAAAAAATTAAAAAAAGAAACCTATAGAATAGCCTACGCTCAACTAAAGAGCAAAACATTTTAATTCCATAACGAGCAGCAAGGTTCTCTCTCAACTATCTAAATGGCGACTATTCTGCTGTTCTCAGCAGTAATAACGCCAGTAAATAATAAATCAAAATTCTGCATTGAATGTTTTTAAATAAACACACACACATCAGTCACTTTGTGTTTGGCGAGCCGATCATGGCCACTCATTAGTAAGCAGCGAGGGCAGGCATTTATTCATAAATATCAGAATTTCTGCATTTTTAAAAAGACGGCCTGTTCTTCTTATCGTCACTGAAATGTGTGCAGCCGTGCTGAATAGTCGCTCACGGTCAGCCTGCGTGCATGGAGCGGTAAGGTAAACCCGTGCAACCCCGGCCAGAGCTATTTCTCTCTTCATTATTATGTTTGTGATAATGGTTTTAGCCTTTTTACTCAGTGCAGACTCGAGCTTTTTGAGCGCTAGTGCTATAGCTGAGTAAGTGAGGGTCGGCTTAGAAGATCTAGCTGCTGCCATTGCCAATATATTTTCATACTGGAATTACTCACGCTGCGATGTTCTTAATTCTCACAAACCTTATTCTCCACTCATCACAATCGTTCCTGCATGTGGTTTTGCTTTAGAAATATTATATTCAAAAAGATACCAATTACGTTTCATGTGACTTGTTCATAGACATAGGGGGAAGTTGTTGGTTTATTTATTTATATATATTTTTTAATCAAATAATTAACAAATTGTGATTCTTTTGCGCCATGCATCACCACACTTTTAAAATATTTTTTAGGTTAGCATTTGAGGTGGTAAAATGTTGCCGTTCCTCTATAATCGTACAGGTGGTGAGCTCAAAACTATTCACACATTGGCCTTTAACACAGTCCTGATTTTGTTTAGAATTTTTTTCACCTCGATATCACAAACGTACCATCATGTGACAAAGCAGACGGATCGTGTTACTAAGCACGTGGCGTCGAGGGTGGATACGTAGTTTCCGTGCCATCACGGTAAATCACCGTTTGCAAGAAAACATCAGATTGTATTTCTGGACTGCATGAAAACCGGATGGTGTGTTAAAGTTGGAGTGGACGAATGCGAGTGTCCTGACTGAACTCAACCCCACTGAACACCTACGGGCTGACCTGGAGGAACTGGAGCCTCCGCGACATCTCAACATCACTGCCTGAGCTTAATAATACTCCTGCGGCTGAATGAACACAAATCCCCATAGGCACGCTCCAAAATCTAGTGGAAAGCATTCCCAGGAGGCAAAAAAAAAATAGGGAAAATTTCTGTGGCAGAATTTTCAAAAAGGATGTGATAGTACTGTATGGGTGCACAAACATTTGGCTATATAATTGAGCAAAAAAGCTATAGGGCGAAAATTCATAGCATGATTACTCCGAGAGAGAAATATAAAATATTAGTATAAATACGTTTATAGTGATGGTGAAAGCCATAAATATGATGACGATGGCTTTTAAGTGCATCAGCTTTAAAGCCGTGTGGTTACACAGCTGGAGATCAGCATCTGACACTTTCTGCGTGGGAATGATGAATGCTAACCTCATTAAATCATCATACATCATTAACTCGAGCATCGTTAAATCCTGCCTGAGAAGATCTGGGCCGGTGTGCGTAAAAATTTCATCTTAYGCTGCGAAAGGAACCTTAGAAATCAGGGAAACGGACTCCTGCGCTTTCTTCCTTCATCCTTTTCCTCGACCCTGGCTTTAGTGCGCATGTGTTATTGAAGCGGATCGGGATTCTGTTTGAAAGAAAGTTTCTCTCTCATGAAGGAGAACAGCTCGTGTCTGGGGCCATGTCTCTGGATCTGGTGTCACATGTGTGGGTGTGCTTTAAACAAGTGTGGCTCGCTTTTCTCTTAAGAAAGTTTGGCCTCATATCGAAAAAATAAATAAATAAATAAAAACTTATTTTTTCGATGAGTTTTTTATATTATTAGGATCTTCATTCACAAAACAGCAGCAGTGCGATCAGGGTGCTAATTAACTTCCATGCACAGACTTCAGCTCGCCCTCTCTCTCTCCCTGCATCCTGAGGCGTTACGCTTTTTAGACCTAAAAAAAAAATTAGCCCTTAATTAAGGGATGGTTCTGGACTTGAATGGAGTCTCTAAGGTCAAAAGAAAAAAAAAAAAAAAGTCGGCTCAAACAAGTCCACTGAGACTTGAGGGATTCATTTTAGGACAAACCTTCTGCTAAGCACAGATACTCCTGGTCTTTATAAGCAGAATTATGTTAATAGCTAAACAAAACCTCATTAGTGACCTTGTGTGATTTAAGCAAATGGAAATACACGTTTGACCTCTGTCTATGTTTAATAGTGTGTTGACATGTGGTGCAGGAAATTAATTAATTAATTAAAAATGTGCCCAAGTGTGTTCACTTCTACTGCATCACCGCAGGATGCAAATGATTTTGTGCTGGAGTTAAACAAGCAGACATTTGTTCTCAAAGAAATCTGTGTCAATGCCACAGGAGTTCATCTAGGAGCATATACAGTACAGTACATAAATACAGTGTGTGTGAGCGCTATATGTAGCCAGTGCAAACAGGGATAAGTGTCACCTCATGAATCACCAGACGTTTAAACTTCTTCAAACAAACAAGTTGACTTTAGTCAGAAGAACACTTAGCATTGTGCAAACAGAAACACCTAAACATTTTAATTAGCTTAGAGATATTTGGCCTCCATTACACACACACACACACACACACACACACACACACACACACATACACGATTCCCTACATGATAGTATGTGATAGGAGAACTTTCTGAAGTTAAAATGCATAAACATCACTGTAATATTACAGACATGTCCAGGGTAGTATAGAGTACTAGGGTGAGATTAAAAAGCCGTTTGTCACGTCTATTAGACACTGTTTATACAGTATAAATATTTTATACACCGATCAGCCACAGCACTAACACCATTTCCAGATGAACCAAACATCAAGGATCATGAGAACCCAAAGCTCAACAGCCATAACAGCTTCAGCTCTTGCTTTGATCTACACTTATGTACTGACATGTTGGAACTTCAGCACACCAAGACACTTTAGACAATGTCATGCTCCCAACTCCATGCGAACAGTTTGGGGAGGGCCCCTTCCTGTTCCCACATAACTGATAACCCTGACTGCAACTGGGATAGAACACCTTTGGGATGAATTCAAGTGGAGACTGTGAGCCAGACCTTCTCGTCCAACACCAGTGTCTGACCTCACGAATGCGCTTCTGGAAGTATGGTCAAAAATCCCCATAAACACACACTCCTACACCTTGTGGAAAACCTTTACAGAAGAGTTGAAGCTGTTATAGCGGGGCCAACATCATATTAAACCTTTATTAACATTTATTAAGAGATGGATGTTACTCAAGTCCATATGCATGTGAAGGCAGGCAAGCAAATACTTTTGACAATCTAGTGCATCTTTTCAAATGCTATTGTAAAAATAAATAAATAAATAAATCAAATAAAAATAAAATCAAATAAAAAAAAAAAATAAATAATAATAATAATAATAATAATAATAATTTCAACTTCAGGATGAAAGAATGTTAATTTATGCTGATCTTTGTGTACATATTTTACCCCCATATTGCCACCCTGCTCCAATCTGGGCTAAAGCATGCCCAATCTTTTCAAACACTGTTGATACTTTCTTTTTTTATTTCCATTGATTGTATTTTATTTGACAGGTTATTTAAGTATGAAGACAAAGAATCTTATCWTACAGTGCAGCCTGTGGATATGACCATCAAGCTCTTAAAATTTCACTTGAAGGGCATGAGTATGTATCCGGACAATGGCCGGGAGTCCAAGGGAGCAAAATATCCACATTCTCAGTGACAGAGGAGACACACTGTCAGACCCGCCCGTCAATCTCGGGTCTCTACAAGCTTATGTATGTTGACGAGGACTAATGGCTTTTCCCTCAGTGTGTGTTGCATTGCCCTGTTCGCCTTCAAACTCCGCTTCACAAGACCATTTGCCCAATTATTTGCTGCTAGTGTAAATTCGTTTGAATACAAAATGGCACAGAATAGTTAATCTAAAAAAATTTTTAAATTGCAATCACAATGTTATTATTTTTTTGGTATACAACATATGCAGCGCATAGAGGGGTGATGCAGAGGGGGTGCCAAAACAATTGAAAAAATATACACGGCACATAAAAGATATGAACAATCTTTGTTTCGCAACTGAAAAAAAAATGCTATTATACAGGTATACCTGAAGTCATAGCCAGGTCCAGACTGAACGCACGGACAAGGCGGGCTACTTATTTGTCAGGGCTGCGGTCCAATAACTGTATCAGTGATGAGAGGTGCAATCTCTCCATGATACGATAGTAGAGCGCCAGGCTTTGCAGCAGCCTGTGATCTAAATTGTCAACTTGTCATAACAAAGAGAAGGACCTGAGATGGAGAAAGCTCAAAAGAATCTGTCAGGGCCTTCGAATAGAAAATGACAGAAATATCAAAAAAAGCACATAAAGGAATGGGACAGAAAAAAAAAAATACACAAATTTATGTATAACACAAAGCTCAATTTCAGCTTTAGTTATTGCCTTTTTTCTTCCCTGTACTGCTTTGTTTTTTAACTGCCAGTTGTACAAACATGTTCAAGGGCTGTTTCACCTTATTATTTAATCATACGATGCTGTTATTTCCGCTTACGATCACCTCAGCTCAAGATGGATTAGTCCTATTTTGACTTACTATATTATTTACTGTATTACGTTCTTTTTTATTGAGACTTAACCCATTATTTCTTGAAAGTCTGAACTTATTTCCTTACTTTGCCTTAATGTTTCATTACTACAACGTACTACGATATCAACCTATTATTTAAAATTATCTCAAGATAGCAAGCTGTAATCTAAACTTAACATATTTTTACATTTTTGATATAAGGCATTAATTTAACATATTGTGTCATTAGTTTGGCCTAATAACTAATAACAATTTTACATTTCCATTAAATCTAACTCATAACTTCAAGACAGTGTCGTTATTTAACGCAATACATTTTACTACATGAAGCGATGGCAGTATTTTGTCACTGTTATTAAGAGCTCAGTTTGATACTTCTTTTATATTGCAACTCATATTTTCAAATATTATTCCCAAGTTAACATCAAATTACTTTGACTTATTAAAAGATATTGTCATTGCCTCAATCCACAGTAATATCAAGACTGTATGCGTCTACTAAAATACTGCATTATACTTATTATAGAATAAAAATGTAAAGTGGGTGTATTTGTACATTTACGATATTTGTAAAAATAAAATAATCATTTTGGGGGGGGGGCGCAAAAATTAACAGATGGAGTTGTACATTTTTTTTTATACTTGTGTCACGTGCACATCTAGTGTTAAATATGATTAAAAAGGGAAAGAAAGGAAAGCTACATTGTTTTGTAATGTCATTATTTCCTGGCCAAGCTTGAGGAAAAGCAACAATACCCAACAATATTGATACACTGAATATACATATGATTGTAGTGGCAAAAATTTCCCATGTATATTAAACCATAAAAAGTCCCAATGCTGAGCATCAAGAATAAAAGAAACACAAAAATGATGAAAACTAAAGTCCAACTGGGACTTTTGAACAACAGAACACGGTTACGAGAGTAAAAACTCCTTTTACTTCTCTATATAATCTTCTGATACACTAATGCACTTATCCTAGTGTTTCACTAGTGCTTRGGTACCATCAAGGTAGAAGGCTTTCGTAGTACACCGGAGCCATGACACCGTTTGCTTCACGTCTAAAACGCTTCGAGTTCCTGTGACATGCTAGTGGTGTTGGTGCATGATCGTGTGAACAGTTCCCACGCACAGATGCGTCTCTTAAGCAATTTGGTGACAAGTTATGTGTTGATTTTCAAGAATCAGGCGTTCCACTCGATGAAGGTTCATGGGAACATGTGCAGTGGGCTCTGAGCCACCTCAGCCAGGATCGTCATTCACAGATGTACGGCCTTCTTTAACACATTTGCACCATTCAGATGATTTATTAAGAGTCTCATCACTGTATTGTGCTTTAAGTCTTCTCTTACAAATATTTTCACCAGTTTTTGAACACCCCTTGTGCGAAGAGAGAGGAAATGACCAAAAGAAATGTCAGTGGTGATTTCCAATTGTATAATTACCTAGTTCTTTTTTTTCCTCTATATTGTTATTTTACAATGTTCCATTCTATACGCTGAAAATGTGACCTCCATAACAATACTTTACCTGTAATCATTTATTCTAAAAATGAAAAGAATCTGCACTTTTTCTGTTTATTCAAATCTCTTTCATGGTAGAAGTGAAACGCTTTCCGCAGCTATTTTATAAATTACGAAGACCACAGAAAACTTGTACTGTTAAATGTGTATGCACTTAATGTCATCTCCATAATGCTGATAAAATGCTGTATATTTTCAGGATGTAAATGATATGAATTTTGGTTATTTATTTTTAATTAAAAAGATTCCATTAAAATGTTATGCAAAATGAATTCACCTGATACTAAGCTTGTTCATGCTCTGATGCACTTTGTTTACTGATATGCGACCAAATGTCACATCCATAACGCCTGAAACGCCCTGAATTGTTTTTCCTGAGAATATTAATTCTATTGCAGTTTAGCGCTCATATTTCCAAACTGTCAGAATTATTCCTAATTGGGGAGGAAGAAAAATCCTTAAAAGTTAAAGCTCTTAAAATTTAAAACATGTAAAGTGTTCTATTTTCTTTCTTGCAAACGTCACACTAATTAGGAAAAAAAAAAACGAAACTAAAAAGAGACAAGACAGAAGGACGATGTGACTTGAGAAGGGAAAGGGAACGAAATCGCAATTAATTGCCGTGTCCTGCTTTAAAATTGCATCACAATGAGACGCCAGATTAAAAAAAAAAAAATTAAAAAGGTTTGATTTTTATCCTCTTGTTTCTGAGCATGCTGCACTTGACAAAAACTACAGGCATAAAAAAAGGGATCAATGGCTCATTAACTCTTGTGTAAGCCCTCGCGTGGTGGAAAATGAATTTACGATGTTGTGCCAGACAAAACATCAAGAACCCACTGAGCAAGCAATGTGGAAAAACAGAGGATGAGGGAAAGACCGAAACAGACACCGCGAACGGAAATGAAGCTGGTGGCCCCAATTCTGTATTGAAACCTGATTCATAGGTGGCGTAATGGTGCCTCTGTCCAGTAACAACACACTCCGCAGACACTTGGACAGGCCTCTCTGTCTTCCTCTGCGTAACCACTGGCGACTTCCCACCTCAATAGCTGCGACGTGTTTCCCGAGAAAACACACAGTTGATGGATATTAACCTCATTTTTCAGATCGCATCAGGAATTTCTTTTAATCATGGCATAACCTGTGGCATAACATATCAACCCTGAGTCTGATCATATATATATATATATATATATTAGGGTTTCTTTTCATGTTTTGGAACAAGAAACTATAACACTGCTTCAGGCCTTTCTCGCAAACTTTAAAATTTTTATATTTTTAGTGATTTATTTATTCAGTTGGAACAAACAATGTTTCCATGATTCCTTTGCTAGCTGAAATGTTGCATTATCACAGCCTTACATCTTACATCCACTTCTCAAGGAAATCTAAATACTTATATTTATTCGCTAACAACTTTCACATCAACGTTTTAAGCTCTGTGAGCTTGTCATCCTCAGCTTACTGTGAGCATCAGTTTTGTTGTTTGTTTTTCCACACAGGTTGTGTGAATGCTCTGAAGTGCGAGTCAAAAAGTTTGCAGCTGAAAGAGTTCCCCGTTTTCATTGACGCAGCATTTAACTTTGTTCTTTTTATACACTCACCTAAAGGATGATTAGGAAAACCATACTAATAGTGTTTGACCCCCTGTCACGTTCAGAACTGCCTTAATTCTACGTGGCATTGATTCAACAAGGTGCTGAAAGCATTCTTTAGAAACATTGGCCCATACTGATAGGATAGCATTTTGCAGATGATGGAGATTTGTGGGATGCACATCCAGGGCAYGAWRCTCCYGTTCCACCACATCCCAAAGATGCTCTATTGGGTTGAGATCTGGTGACTGTGGAGGACATTTTAGTACAGTGAACTCATTGTCCTGTTCAAGAAACCAATTTGAAATGATTCGAGCTTTGTGACGTGGTGCATTATCCTGCTGGAAGTAGCCATCAGAGGATGTGTACATGGTGGTCATAAAGGGGTGGACATGGTCAGAAACAATGCTCAGGTAGGCCGTGGCATTTAAACGATGCCCACTTGGCACTAAGGGGCCTAAAGTGTGCCAAGAAAAGATCCCCCACACCATTACACCACCACCAGCAGCCTGCACAGTGGTTACAAGGCATGATGGATCCATGTTCTCATTCTGTTTACGCCAAATTCTGACTCTACCATTTGAATGTCTCAACAGAAATCGAGACTCATCAGACCAGGCAA
>QMIH01001578.1:0-24783 GCA_003987875.1 Clarias batrachus | reverse complement strand
ACACACACACACATACACACACACACATACACACACACACACACAAATGGATTGGGAATGACTGCTGTCTGGCTCACAGACTACATAACTTGTCTGAATAACGGATTACATTTTTGAAAAAGTAGCTAAGTGACTGAGTACTTAAATTGCGGATGTAACGTGTTGGATTACTCGTTATATCAARAAAGTAATCCGAGTACTCTAACGCGTTACTTTGTAATGCGTTACACCCAACACTGGCTATGGGGTTGTTATAGGATGCTGTAACTGCAACACGTCATTAGAGATTGCGAGGAGGGGATTGATTCAGTTATGCATCACAATTCTTTTGTGTGGCGATTCATATTTGACTACAAAATCAATCAATCAATCTATCGAGGCAAATGTACTCGGTTGGGCATAAATATACATCGGCAGCCCACCCAAATGGTGTGGGAAATCCTGTCTGTAGAAACATCAAGAAGTACATCGACTCAGGCACAAAGCGGTAGAGCAGGCAAAGTCATAGAGCTCTACTTTGTTGCATCACTGACTATGTATCAAGAGCTTAATGAAAAAGATTCCTTTGGCTAAGAAGATGCACGGAAGCCGAACACTGTGGCCTAAAGAACTGAGAGCTGACACTAGACTTCAAAACGATCAGTCACCAGATATTGATCTGAATCGAGCACCAAACTGACATGGTTTCTGAGTTTGGTGTGGAGGTGCTCGAGTGTCCTGYCCAAAACCACTGAACAGCTTTGGGATGAACTAGAATGTTGATTTGCCCACAAGTCAGTGCCTTCTTGTCCTACATCAGTGCCTGATCTAACAAATGCTGTTGTAATGGAAAGGGCATCAATTCCCACAGACAAGCTCTGAAATCTTCCAAAAAAACATCCTAGAAGAATATAGTCTGTTACATGTATTAAAAACAGGAGAATTTGGTCTAACTTTGTTATGTATATGGATGTGATGGTTAGGTGTCCAGAAGATCTTGGCTGTACTGTATACAGTATGTGTGCTCTGGGGACATTTCGAAGAGCAGTTGGCAGGAGAATCAGCAAAAACAAGCAATAAACCCCAAGAATTGTGCCAGAAGTTGTATTGTTATAGTGGGACTAGTGACACCGAGATATTCTAATAGCAAGTGACACTTGGCTTTTGGTGTTCATCAATCATAGCAATGTAGGTAAAAAATATATACATGTCATTTTAAACACCGTGATGAATCATTCTGGCTAATGCAAGTGTTCTCAGCCTTACAAAAAAGAAATCTGAACACAATCACAATCGTTCTCTTTTAACAAGCATTATATCCAGTTATTATCAGGGAGCTTGATTCAGAACAGATGTTGTTCTCATGAATGAATTCTGATATAAAGCTCCACTAGTCCCTCATTTACAAATCGATCCGACCTGGTGATGCCTAATGAGTGAGACTGACGCACAAAAAAAGAGATGTGTGTGTGAGGAAAAGTCAATTCCAAAAAAAATGGTGAAAATAAAGACTTTTATTAATTATTACATTTATTAATAGCTTAACATAAATTAAATAATTGAACAATAACTTACTCTAAAAAAAACTAAAACGAACATATTTAATAAATATTGTTTGCTCTGTTATTACAATCTTAACTCCTCATCTCCCCACAATKATCACATATTGACTCAGGAATGAAACCAGTGTTACAGGAAAACGATCCACAATGGGGTGATGTGATGATGCAGTTACTAAGATTAGTTTCCTATAACAGCACATCAGTTTTCCCGTTTCGCTTTCTGTACTAAATTTACACCCAAGTGTTCCACTCCATCTCTCAAAGGTTCAAGAGGCAGTTTAAAGTCGGAATACTACTGTAGAGCAAGACTCTCCTCTGGGGGTAGGACATAGTTGTACATAGAATATAATTAGACAATCAACTATGACACAAGCATAAAGAATCAATTACTTTGTTTTTTATTTTATTAAATCAATTATTTTGTTTTTGATGTCCAAATCACTAAAGGACGGAAACAAAGCTGTCAAACACCAAATTCTGATTTCAGCAGCATTTTAATTATGACAGGACTTTTCTATACCTCCTATTTTGGTTGCCCCCACCCCCCTCATTTTTTTTCCCCAAATGTACCATAAGTTTGTTGTACATTTTTGCCTGCATGAACTCTCCTACTTTATCAATCGTCTCTCAACTGTGCATTYTCTGTAGTTCCCTTCCTTGCAAATATGCCTCCCTTCATTTTCAAACATTACATGTTTGGTTAATGTAAAACACAGTTGAAGTTCCATAAATGGTGTTAAATTAATTAGGCAATCAAGAACTATTACACTGTATGTGTCTGTGCATTTCTGATAACATGGTATACTGGTAAAAAGTGTTTTTCCCCCTCATTTATGAAAAACYAAAGCAAGGAAACTAATTAAAAACACGATCATTATTCTGCTCATAGGGTTGGGGGGGGGTTCTTTTTTCACAGTACACGGAGCACCTTCGTTTGGCAAACAGGGACACTGGGTTCATTAGAAGCGCTAAAAAGAAAGGCATTGCAGATTTTCTCTGTCCTTTTTATATAGCCGGTTCCAAATAGTTGGCATGTGACCTTCGAGAATCGCTGGGCGATAAAAACGATCTTGAATCTGCACCTCAATAAAATTCATGTCAATGATGATGATATTCTTTGATTGTTTTTTACTCCATATGTATTCAACAGCTGATCACACAGTAGACATGAAACAAATGACAAAAGCCAGTTGGTCTGCAGTTTTTGGCTTGYGTGTCAAAGTACACCTCCACTTCCTACTCCTAAACAATTGTTTGAGCTACAGGTGAAGAAAACTTTTTTGAATCGCCTCTGAAATGTGTGTTCTTTATTTACAGCTACAAAGCTAACTAGCTTCTAAAATCCCAAATCGCTCTCCAATTCCCCCCTGATCAAGGGCACTACTAGATGTGTGGAACAGTGAGATTATACCCCAGTGACCTAGCTTTTCGTTTACACTATTTGGGATTCAACCCCGGGACCCAGAAATTAAAGAGGCGGATATTCGAAAGTGGATATTTTAAGTTTAAAAATAAAGAGAAACTTATTAGATTTACAGGACCGTCCACCACATCCATGGTTTATTCTCCTCACCTTTTGGCTACATGCTACCTRTACATGCACAATAGTTTGTGATTTGAAACTATTTTTATCCCCATCACCAGTCGTGGAAGAATATGTGTTGGCAAAACAAAATAACTGATTAAATGCAAAAAATAAATTATCTTGTGGGATATTGCCTAAGGATATACTGTGATTATCAATATCAATAAATATAGACAACTGTATCATGGTAGCATTTCTGGCCATCTTGTCAAGCTCTATATTTGTGTCCTACCTGCTGCAGTGCCTAGGCTTTTTGCAGCAAGTAATAACCTGTTGCATTTTGGATATGTAATAAACCCTGTGGAAAGGCAAGAGAATGAACACCATTTATTTATTTATTGTGACAGGAGGGAAGAAATTTCTCACACTATCCTAAATAATTGTGCACACTTGCATTGTGTGCTCTTTGTCGGAAAACTGGAAATTGAAATTCTGAGTTTGAAAACTTTGTTCTCYAAAGTAACATGACAAAATGACATAATACGTACTGTATAAGTTTTAAATGGGTATGTGAATATAATGAACTGAAAAACAAGATGAGAGATGAAATTAGATAAGATTACATGTCATATTGATTGACATATAGACAAGTTTAGATATTGAAACAAGCTTAGATACGATATTCAACATAAAATACAAGAAATGGGATGAGATTAATGTATAATAAGAGATTAGGTATAGAGATGAGAGAAGAGGTGAGGTTTGAACTATGTGATTAGCTAAAGGATATGAGATTTTTTTTATGAATCTAGATATGAGATTAGAGATTATTGATTAAATAGGGTAAAATTTGAAAAGAGATATGATGAGATAACATGTTATATGAGAATAAATAAATTGTGACATGAGATACAAAATCATATTGATCATAAGATGAGATATGGAATGTGAAGAGATTAGGCGTACAACAGGATATGAATATAAATGTGATGTGATAAAAGAAGATTAAATGAAATAAGATTAAGAAAATCATATGTAGGATGTGATATGAGATGAGATTTGAGATGTGATGGATATGAAATATGAGATGAGATGGAATTTGAGATATGAGATGAGATATGTAATCCGAGATGAGATATGAAATATGAGATGTGCGAGGACATCAGATTTAGATGTTTGTTATGAGATGTGAGATGAGGTGAGATGAGATGGGAGAAGCAATATGAGATGCAGGATGAGATGAAATGTGATTAGGTTAGATTTGTGATGTGAGATTTGACATGAGACATAAGATGAGAAATAATATACAAAATAAGACGTGATATGAAATGTACTATAAGGTGATATGAGATGTGAGATGATGCGAGATGCATTTTGAGATGTGAAATGTATGACTGATAAGAGATCAGATACGAGATGTGATGAGAGACGAGATAAGGGATGAGACAGGAGATATGCGAGATTTTGTGTGTGTTTTAAACAGTCAATAATTTTTTTTTTCTTTTTTGACTGAGTAATTATAGTGTAATAATTTGAACTCTTCTAGCTGTCAATAAGACGTAGAGCCAAGAGAAACTGCGTTGCACGGTGTACTCATTGTGAAAGTACTGTTCACTGGTGGTTCACCAGATTTATGATGCACTCTGGGTAATAAAACACTCCGAGTTATAAAGCATAAAGGGAACGACATTCTTCCACTGAGAACTTTCATGAGCAAAATGGATGAACATTAAATAGTGCACTATGTAGTGAACAGGGAACATGATCAAACAACACGGGGCAGGTAGAGGGAAAGAAAGAGGGGTAAAGGAAAGGAAAGAGTGAGATAAAAAGAATGATAGGTCCTGGATCTCTATGATAAAATCCAGTTCTAACTTCTAGTCATTTTGTTCTTTCAATCATTTCTTTCTTTCCCTTACTGTCTTCTTTCTCTCTTCCTATCCATCTCTCCCACTGTCTTTCTGCCTCTCAATTCCTGTCCTTCTCTCCCACTGTCTTTCACTTCCTGTCTTTCTGTCCCTCACTTCCTGTCCTTTTCTCCCACAGTCTGTCTGTATCTCACTTCCTATCCTTCTCTCCCACTTTCTGTCTCTCACCTCTTGTCCTTCTTCCTTACTGTCTTGTCTGTCACTTCCTGTCCTSTTCCACATTCTTCTCCATGGTCTTTCTCTCACTTCCTGTCCATGTCTCTTACCGTCTGTGTCTCACTTCCTGTCCTTGTCTCTTACCATGCCTCTCTTGCTTCCTGTCCTTGTCTTTTCCACGATCTGTCTCTCACTTCCTGTCATTGTCTCTTACCGTCTGTATCTCACTTCCTGTCRTTGTCTCTTCCACAGTCTGTCTCTCACTTCCTGTCATTGTCTCTTCCACAGTCTGTCTCTCACGTCCTTTCATTGTCTCTTACTACCTGTCTCTATCTTCCTGGCTTTCTCTCTCTTCACTATCTGACTGTCCCTCAATTCCTGTCTCTCTCCCACTGTCTGTCACTCACTTTCTGTCTTTCTCTCCCACTGTCTGTTACTTACTTCCTGTTTTTCTTCCTTACTATCACTCACTTCCTGTTTTTCTCTCACTGTCTGTTTTTCACTYCCCATCTTTCTAACCATCTGCCAGAGGATCAGTCATCGTCACCAGGTGTCTCCTTGTCTTTTATCACCCAGTGTGTGTCAGTGTGAGTGTGTGTGTGTGTTATACACATATTCTTTTAAACAGACCACAGACCACCAATATGAAAGCAGTCTGAGAGTCTCTCCCACTGTCTGTCTGTTTCTTATTTCCTATCTTTCTCTCACACACTGTCTTTTACTCCCTATCTTTCTCTCTTACTCACTTCCTATCCTTCTCTCCATGTGTCTGCTACTCACTTCCTGTCTCTCTGTCTGTAACTTAATTCCGACCTGTCTCTCTTACTAACTTCTTGTCTTTCTATAACTCCCTCCCTGTCTTTCTCTCTTATTACGTTGTGTCTTAGACTTTCTCTGTGTCTATCTGCTACTCAATTCCTGTCTTTCCCCCACTGTCTCTAACTCATTCGCAGTCTTTCTCTCTTACTTACCTCCTGTCTGTTTCTCCCTGTCTGTCTGTCTCAACTTCCGTCTCTCTGTAACTTACTTCCAGTCTGTCTTTCTCACTGTTTCTACCTCTCTGTGTTTCTAACAATCTGCCTGAGGATAAGTCATCATCTATCACCAGGTGTCTCCTTCTCTTTTATCGCCCAGAGCATGTGTGTGTGTGTGTGTGTGTGTGTGTGTATATGTGTGTGTGTGCGCTTGTCATACACTTTTTTTTTAAACAGACCACACACCACCAAGATCAAACCCATGCAAGTATCACCAACAAAAAATCCTAAAATAGTGACTGCATATATTAAAACACCAGATCTTTCAACCCAATTTTAACCCACATATGTGGAACAATACCCCCACACCTAATATAACAACACTAAGCCTAATAATATTTCGGTAATGAGCAACAATCGACATGTTGTGCAGCCCCTAAAGCTGTGTTTACTTATTTTTGTCGTATGTAAATAAAATAAATAGAACAAATAAGGGGGGGGAAGTAGTCACTTTTTATGTAAAAACGTACATACAGATTCTTATGTGTCATTCAGGGTAAATCTTGTTATAAAGTGTGTGTAAAATGTCAAGTTTTGTATTTTTTTGGTTTGTTCTTAATCAGTCACGCGCAGGTGCGTCGCGCCACAGGAACGCGCGCGCGCATCCACATCATGGCAACATAATGTCAYGCCAATCAGAAAACGCACGCGCGCCGTAAACGTCATTTTCTTGTTCGTAATATTGTTATTTTTAAGCGCGTGTCACAGCGGCGCGCGCGATCCCTACGCGAGACCGGCACATAACGTTACCAAAGTGACACAAACACACATTCTGTATATGTTTGTTTTTATTTTCTAAATAATACACCGTTACCTAAAGCATATTTACATCAACTCGTTATACCTTTTCTAGAGATAAAGTTTGTAAACATTCACTCTAATAAAAACATTCGTTTAACTAAGTCTAATAAATGTGATTTAATAACGACTGTTATGACTTACCTTTACGAGCTTGACGCGAAGTGTTCCAGAGAGAAAGAGGGGGGGAGAAGAGAGAGTCACGACGTTTAACACACACACACACACATAAGTCGTTCAGTCGGTCCCGGAGACGCTCCACCACACCGGCTAAAAACCGTTAAATGCGCCCTCCCATCTGGAGAGCCGTGCACGGCGCGCTCGCACGCGCGCTCTCTCCAGGACACTAATTAACCTACCGATGGAATGCGCACCCGCGCGCACGAGACCAAATATCTCATTGAGTAACACCGATAATATTAAAATCTCTCCATCCGCAAATGAACACTAAACCATTAGACTAACTCACAAAAATCTATTACAATAAAAAAAAAATTAACCCCGATTTTAACAAAGTCCATTTTTTTCGGCGGTGTCATTACAAGAACAGCTTAGCGTGCGCGGGAAACCTCTCAAATGACTGGATTGCCATCTGCTGGTGCGTCATAAACTCTTCAACCAATCAGATTAGCGCATGAGGGTCGTGTCTCAAGTCACACACTAGCCTATGCACTAGAGTCTTATTCTATGTCTACACCCTAACCAACCGGCATTTCAGGTGTTCTTTAACTTGTAGTCTGCATTACAGTGTGTGTGTGTGTGTGTGTGTGTGTCTGTGTGTGTGTTACCCTGTATTGAATAGTGTGTAATATTTTAGTCTTTTTTTGTTTTTGCACCATTTCAGGTTATATCCTATGTATTTGAAATAAGTGGCATAGTGGTTTGCACTGTCGCCTTGCACCTCCAGGTTCTAGGTTCGATTCCTGTCCCAGGGTCCCACATGGCGTTTTCATGTTCTTCCCGTGCTTGGGGTACTCTGGTTTCCTTCAACTGTCCAAGACATGCAGAATAGGCTAACTGGCATTCAMAAATTGCCCCATAGTGTGTGAATGAGAGTTTGGGTGTGTGTATCTTTGTGTGTCCAGCAATGGATTGGCACCCCATCCAGGTGGTAAACGGCCTCGTGCCCTAAGACTCCTGGGATAGACTCTGGCCCTCCCACRACCCTGTATACTAAATAAAGCAGTAGAGACGATGAGTGAGCATTTGAAATAGGCTGCATTCACATCACCATCCTTGGATCTGAAACAGTGTCATGTGATTTGATGAGAACGGTCAGCACGAAATTTATGCGAGTTTTTGTCTCTGTGCATGCACAGTGCGTTCCCTAAAGTCATCAATCAGCACCACCAACGCAGGGAGCTGCTATAACAGCTAAAGCGAGCCGTCTGACGTTCTTAGTTTTTCTGGATCCCGACACATACACCCGTGTAACTGCTTGAGCAACATCCCAAACATATTTTTTGCTAAAATTTCATCCACTCATTGATATGAGCTGGCACAAAGGACAGGCATAGCTCGGTGGCTAAGATGTCAGACTACTAATCAGAATGGCCCATGTTCACTCCTCAGCACCATCGAGTTGCCATTGTTGGTCTCTTGAGCAAGGCCCTTAATCCCCAATTGCTTATGAGATGTATAATGAGGTGAAATGTAAGTCGCTCTGGATAAGGACAGATGCCGTAAAAGAAATATATGTGCAGTTTTAGAGGACAGATGTATTCACATTAGTCAGATAAAAGTCACTTATGAATGTGAACTCATCATGACATGCATATGCAATCAGATCCAAAACAACAGGACTTCTGTTCATATTAAAGTGTTTTGTGCTGGTGCAAACTCTGCTCAAACTGTGTCCTTTGCACACTCTGTCCATAAGAGACTTCCTTTATTTCTTTCTACCCATGCTGGTGCTTCCTCTGCCAAAGGGAAAGCTTCTGCCCAATCTGGAACTCCTGCCAATTTAAAAGACTTCCTCTGTCCAAAATGAGACTTCCTGTGCCCAAGTTGGGGCATCTGTTAAAGTTGCTCAGGCTTCATCAGCATTATAAACTGAGGTTATTAGAGCTTATGCTAGGGATACMTCTGCCAAAGCTACATCCTCTAAAATGAAAATAGGCAGGGTATAGAATTTTGGAATGTATGCATGTTGTAATTCCCATATGTAAAAAAGGCACTGTATATCATCATTTGATTTGAACCAAACACCATAAGTCCTGTGTGATAATAAGGACTCGTGGATGCTGCATCAAAAATTGCAATCATTATAAACCCTAAACAATTGTGGGCATCTGTGAGCTCATGTGTTGATGTGCTTAACATCTGCAGTAGCTTCACAACTCTCAGAGGAAACACCTATTCGCCTGTAGCTCCTCTGGTCGCTAGATGATGTGTGGTAAAAGGAGATATTTACTGTGATGGGAATTGGGAAGTAAACAAATTGGGAGAAATATACACCACAAAACCTGGATTGATTTCAATTTAGAAACCAATTAATTGCATTTACAAATTACAACAAAAAAAAAGTTCCGGTCTCAGTGGAACAAATAAACATCCTGGTACAGTTAATGAGGAGCGATTTATAATGGAACAAATTCAGAACACATTCTGCTCGATTGGGGACTTTAATAGAAATCAGGACACTCCAGACATGTCCTTATCTCATTAGTGCTTCTAAATCAGAACAAATGTTTTACACACACCTGTGTGGGAAAAGATGCAGAGAGAAGGAAACTCCTAACTACAGTATACTGGGGTTTCTATTTAATATACAAAATATATCCAAAATACCCCTGAGCCACAAAGTCAAACATTATTGCACACGCTGATTTGTGGCTCAGGTGTATTTTTGGAACAAAAACTTGTATGTACCGTTCCCCTAGGGCTCAGATGCCATGCTCAGCACAGGGAGGGACTTTACTTGGATACTGAAAGTTTATCTTGTATATTAAAGTGTTCATTTTCGGATGATGGATTGAAAAGTGCTTGGGATTGGGATTTTTTTTTTATAACCTAACCCTGTTTTAATCATGCTTCATCATCCTGTTTGTCCACTAATATTCTCTAACAAACCTCTGAGTGTGGCACAGTGGCTTAGTAGATAAACTGTAAATATGTATCCAGCTACGTATATACTGTACAGTATCTATATGCATCTGTGATGAACTGAACAAATAAGCAAACACTAATGTTACACAGGTGAAATGCACGAAACAAAACAAAGAAAGCTACATTTAAAGGTTAAAGTTACTTACAGTTTTGTTGTCTGACATGTTGTTCAATTTGTACACTGATTAAGCAATGTGAACTTAGTCTACCTAATTTTGTGACACATTACTAATAGGCTACACCTTTCTCTTCTTACATGAAATTTATTCTGTATGAAGGTGTGAACGTGGCTGATATTTGCACCTGACTTCAATCCCAGTACAGTGTTGAAACTGCCACAGTAAAATATCTGAATGGTGCAAATGTTTTAAAGAAGCCTGTATGTCTGTGAATGACAATCTAGGACAATCTAGAATGCCTGATTCTGGAAAATTGACGGATAACTTGTCATCAATTTGCCGAAGAGATGCATTTGTCTGTTGGAACTGTACACACAATTATTCACCAACACCACTTACACATTACAGGAACTCAGCTGTTTTGATGATTATTAAAGGCGTTCCTGGGACGCCAGCATTTCAAGTTCTACGGTAATGAAATATCCCCTAAGACTGAGTCAAGAAATTGGGGGAATCTAAGTCATATTCCTGGAAGATGATTTCTGTTAATGGCTCTGGGCATTTGGTTTTGTGCCCAAGTGGTCTTCTCTTCTTCCCCTTGGTTTTTGTTACTACTGTATGTGCTKGATTGAACAATCTCTACCTTCTACTGTAATAAATCTGCTGACTGGTGGTTTTCATGCTGCCCTGATTAGTCCCTATGAGYTATCCTTTATTCTTGGATCTTCCACCCCCTTGTCAGTCACTCAAGGTTATCCTTTTGTGGTAACTTCCCCAGATAGCCTTAGCACAGCACCCCCACATGCCCAATCAGTTTTCATTCTCTTGGCCTCTCATCCTCAGGGGAAATGTCTGGATATATACCATGATGTTTAAAATTCAGGATCTGACATATTGTAAATCCATCCATCTTTCGGTTGTGCAATCTAATACATTAGATATACACAGATACTGTAGATGCTGTTTGTTGGGTTTCGCTGGTTTAATTGGATGATCCTCCAACATTTTTCCCATGTCTTTGAGGTGGCCTTTCAAAGTTGCTGTCCTTTCAAAGGAGGTTCAAATAAATGCTGTCAGATCTTGCTGAACTTATATATATAGAGAGAGAGAGCAAGCCATTCCAAATGCATGCAATTTTTTTCCTTGTAGTCAATCAACAAAATTCTCAGATTAATCTGCTCAGTCTTAGAATCTCAGTAGACATTTCAAAATGGGCGTCCTCATGGACTCCTGCAGTGTACTAACTTAGTGGTAGGCTTACATGTTGGAGATTCAGGTTATTGTTTAGATGGTGGATGGTGTTTTTTCCTTTCTTGGGAAATCACATCAGCCTGACCAAACAAAGTGGGTGGTTTCTTCAGATTGTTTCTTCAATATGCTTTTTAAGTTGTCCATAAATAATTTGTATGCTCTGTAACCTCAAAGTAATTACGGTCACCCATTACGTATAATTTTCATAATTCTTGTATAGTTGGTTGGTTTGTTCATCAATCACTCATACTGTATCTTTAAAAGCTCCTAGACAGGATTTCAGTGGATCTAGAGTAYATGCTGGGTGCACTTGGTATTTAACTGGAATACCTCTGGATAAATTCACCAGTCCATCACAGCATAAAATGCACACAATTCACACAATCAGCTAATACACTATCCAGCATGTTTTAGGAGGTGGAAGGAAACTCACCTCTTTTTCAAGATGGTCATGGGACATGCAGACAGTAACCTGAGCCTAGGTGCCATCCTGGGATCCTGGCACTGTGAGGTAGCAGCGCTACCAGCTGCACCACTAAGTGGGATTCATAGGATTAGATGAGGGAAAAAACTGATAAAGAATTACGAGTAATATCAATGTTAATTAATGCTCAGTAGAGTTGGCAAAACAAGCTTGGAAAGCAGCCTGGTGAAACTTATGGCTCATGTAAGGAACGGAGAAATGAAGTAGGAAAGGACCCGTGGAGAAAAAAATATATATGGAAGTTAAAAGAGAGAACTGACAAAGATGGACCCACTTGAGAAACCGATTAATGAAACTGACAGGTGTGACAGTGGGAATGAGAGAAAGGATTGAGTCCCTGCAACCAGTTTGCATTAACAGCATGAAGGACAAGACAATGACCCCTAACACACACAGACCCACACACTAGCTTCTACACCACAGACGCTCATGCTCTGACCAATCATAGGAGAAACCAAATTCTTATAACCAATCATAATACAGAATGCAGGATTTGTCCGGAAAAGGGTATTTTTACATCTTACTTAATTAATGCTACAATTTGTTCAGCCCTCTCACTTAAATATTTTTAATAGGATCCAAAAAAAAAAAAAAAAGCTTGGAACTGCTGATCAAGACTCAATTGCAGCCTAAACTTCAGTTCGTTGTTCTTGACACACTAAATCTTTAGTACCATTCAAGTGCAGTGGGTGTGTCTAATCTAATCTAATCTAATCTAATCTAATCTAATCTAATCTAATCTAATCTATACATATAATAAAACTATAAAGTTGGTGTTTCTGTGCATTGACAAAGATATTTGCAAAAAATAATTTAAGGGGATGTAAGATGAGTAATAGAACATATTAAGATGATTTTTGTCTGTCTGTCTGTTTTTTGAGCATGCATTTATTTTCTTCTCTTCTAACCTTTTTGGTTATGATCTTACCATTGGTTTTATTTGCCATTGCCTCGCTTCATGCCATGTCATTGGTCTGTTGTCTGACTATGTTCCCTTGTACACTGTTAGCCCTTGACAAAGTATCTGCTGGTGTTTCTGCTGTTGTACCACTGCTAAGAACTATCGTAAACTTAGGAACGTTTTCAGGACAGAAGAAATATTTTATGCTTTTTCCATAACATATCAAACTGCGTTCACTTGACTACAGAATAAACTATATAACTATAAACTATAATGTTGCTAAAACTAGAGTTGCAGATCAATAATACAGGAGGAAAAGACATTATGGCCTGCGTTAAGAGCATTTTAGTTTCATTATACTTATATTAGTGGGAATGATGGAATCTTGTTTTAGTTTTATTTGTGAAAATGAATTTATTTTATTCTTCTTTGGAAGAGAAAAAAACTCAATGTTTTTGACTAAACTCAGGCTTTTGGACTGAACTAAAAAAAGCAATATTTAACTCATAAATGTCAGATGCTTTAATCCCAGTGCACATTAGTCCCAGTTTCAAGACTCATGAACTTGGCCTTCCTCCCAGATCACACAGGAACATGAGAGACTCACTGGGTACACACTGAGGCCGATTATGTATTAAACACACTTGTGAACAAACACACATCGTGTTTAGAGAGATATGGGATTTAGCTTCTATTTTAGGAACATGTGTGGTGGCAGTGAGTGGGCTTATTAATGGAAGTGTAATGAAGGATTTTGTGTGTGTGTGTGTGTGTGTGTGTGTGTGTGTGTGTGTGTGTGTGTGTGTGTGTGTGTGTGTGTGTTAATCGGCTGGCAGAGGAAGCTGGTAATGCTGTAACGGTTGTTGGTTGTGTTGCCATCTAAACTGTAGACATCAAAGGGTTGTGTGTTTGTTTATAATTGTATAGATGTTATTTTTTCTTGGATTTTTCTCCCTAATTTAATCACCATCCAATTCCCATCCATCTTACTAGTGCACTCTCCCATCAGTGACAGCTACCAACTGGGCAGAGAGCAAGGCCTCCAATGCACGAGAAGCCGCCGTAGACATCTTTTTGAACTGATGCTCAAGCACTCTTACAGGGTGGCATAACACACAGAAGAAAGTGCTGTTCACTATCTCATCTCTCCATTTGTCCACTTACTGTATCTGCCATCCATCCACTCATCCCTCTATAGCTTCAATTATTTATTTATCCATCTCTCCATCCATTCTTCCATCTGTCCATTTATCCATTTAAACATCTGCTTTAACCCATCAACTCATCCCTCTAAACATACATTATTTGTTCATCCACCTACTGATTTCTCTATGCCTKCAATAATCCATCTATTTATCTGTCCATCTCTGCATCAATCTATACATTATACATTATTGCAATCCATCCATCAATAAACTCAATAAACCATACATCTACTTGTTTGCCCATTAACTCAGCCAGCCATCCAGATATACATTCATTTTTAAATTTTCCACCCAACGTTCACACCATATTCCTATAAATCTAGTTATTTGTTTCTCCATGAACTCATTCATCTATAAATGGATTTATTCACATATCTATCCATCCAGTTATTTATTAATTTGAACATCCATATATACAGGTGGAAAAATAATTATTTATTTGCCCACTTACAAAGAAAATGAAGGGTCTCACTCACTTACTCATCGTGCCAAAGAGCTCAATTTTGTGGGATTGTCCCTGATGAGCAAGCAGAGGGCGATGGTGGCAAGGAAAAACTCCCTGAGTTGGCAATAGGAAGAAACCTTGAGAGGAACCAGACTCCACAGGGAACCCATCCTCATCTGGGTAATAACGGATAAGAGAAATTATATATCGACTTCATGTGTGTTAGTTTGCTGGAAGTTCAGTATAACAGAAGTTGTCCAAGTTATCATGGAGTCCAGTTCAGCACAGGGATGAGTCAGCAGGTGCAGAGGACAGAAGGGGTCTGGATCACTGGGAGCTCAGGAGCAGCATGTGTAGATCCAAACCATCATCCAGCTGGAGGTGGTTCTTCTCTGGATGTCTCGCAGATCCTCGCAGAGTTGGCCTCTGCCTACTGGAGCTGGCACAATCTTCAGATGCCTCAGGATGGGTAGAGAAAGGAAGAACAGGTGGAATGATTGCAGCGCTGGATGATTTCAATCCATGGTGGGGTGTGTTGTGTTACCAATGGTTTATTTGGTGACTGTGGTCCCAACTGCCTTGAGATCATTCACAAGCTCCTCCCATGTATTACGGGGCTGATACCTCTCTTTTCTCAATTTTATCCCTAACCCATGTGGTGATTTCTTGCATGGAGCTCCAGACCGAGGGCAAGTGATGATTATTTTGTATTTGTTTTGTATTTCCAGTTGTCTCCTTCTCACCAAGCTTCTTGATGATGATCTTATAGCCCATTCCAGCCTTGTGTAGGTCTACAGTTTTGTCCATGGTGTGCTTTGACAGCTCTTTGATCTTGGACAGGTGGCTTTTATACACATAATGAACACCTTCTTACATTAATCTGTGAGTACGTAACAAATGTGTGGGAGCCAGAATTATTGTTGGTGGGTAGGGGATCAAATACTTATTTTACTCAGTGAAATGCAACTCAATTTCTAACACTGATATAATGTGTTTCTTTTGATTTTCAATTGATGTTCTGTATCTATCCTTTAAAATAAACCTATGATAAAAATATAGACCCTTCATTTCTTTGTAAGTGGGCAAACTTACGAAATCTACAGATCAAATAAATATTTTCCCCACGGTACATAGTATTTATTCATATATTAATTTATCTATTCATCCAGTCAACTATCTATCTATTCATTCATTCATTCATTCATTCATTCATTCATTCATTCATCAATTCAACATCTACTTCCTTATTCCAACCAGACATATGTCCACTTCTTTGTCCACTCACCCACTTTTCCATTTATCGGTTTATCTATCCATCATCTGAATCTTTTGAACATTAACATCCACTCATTCATCTATTATCCAGCCATCCATCCATCCTTCTACTTACTTATATTCATCCTCTTAGCCGTCTATATATCCGCATATATCCCTTCATTTGTCCTTCCACCCACTTATCCATCTATCGATTAATGCCTTTAGTCAATTATCCAAATAATGCATCCATCTACAGTACCTATTCCACTTGAATGTTTCCATCTCAGTGGAAGCATCATTCATTTAGCATCCATTCATCCATTCATCAATCAATCCACTTACTGTATCAATGTATCTATGACTCTATATTTCATCTCCTCAACAGTCAACCCATCAATTCATCCAAACTTGATTCATTCATTCATTCAGTCATTAATTTACTATGTCTTTAAAAATCATTAGTCTGGGTTGCTGTGGATCCAATCCTCATCACAGGGCACCATTAAAACACACACATTCACTCACTTGTTTACAGTAGAGTAGCATATCAGCAGCAGGTTTTTACCTTGGAAGAAGATTCATAATAACTCCACATAGACAGTAACCAAAGCTAAGGCTTTAACTGGGGCAGCTGGAGCTGTCAGGTGGCAATACCATATGGGCACCACAATGCCACCCCAATCATCCACCTACTCACTAAACAGTTCATCTCTCTGTCTATCTGTTCAAACTTTTCCTATTTACTGAAATCACTCTCATCTGTTGAATTGAACCAATTAAACCAACCATCTAAAATGAATCCATCCATCCTTCCACTAATCCATCTATAGTCGTGTCAAAAGTATTGAGACGAAATTGAAATTCAATGTTTTAATGACATGCTCAGTTAAAAGAAATCTACATAATAGTATCAATGTGTTATTTTATGCAAGGAAATTGTTATAAAACAATGAATATTTAGTATTAGTATTTACTTTTCAAAAATCTGACTGGTAGAGTCTAGACGTCTGCACTACTTTGGTGTCATTTGTTCAATCCTGTTTGATCGCTTCCTGAAGATCATGCACAGAAATTTACCACTGAAGTTTGCAATTCATTTGARAATTCCCAAGTTTTAGTCAGATTTGTGCGGAGGTGGACAGTACTCCTGCCGCATATTTGTTCCGTCCATTAACTAAACCATCTGATTTAATTAGCACAAACTCTTCAGCCAGATAGACAAGAACTCATTAATGACATCACCTGTTTTATGTTCAGGGACAACTAGAATACATAACATATGCTGTCTTAATGCTTTTGGCCGCGACCGTATTTGTATATCTGTCTCTTACTTATTCACCAGTCATTTTGGCTTTTTGTCTCTTTTTAGTCTCTCTATCTGGCATAAGCCGAAACTGTCAATAGTTTAATCAGAAGTAATTTCATCACGCGCGTTTTTTTTTTGCCCGATAATACGATTATCATGTTTAGCTTTGACAAATATCTCATTAGAAAAGCTCTAACAATCGAATTAGCAGCCCTCTTTCTCTCGGCTCGTTTAGGGAGATGACGAGATACAGAATTTGGCTCCAAACAGGCTGTTTCTGTATCGTTTGTTCAGCCTCTTTAAGCACAACACCAGCATCCAATTTGCGTCTCATAACTAAGCAGCATTACACACAGAATTATTACGAGTGTTATTATCCAGGCTCCAATTAGCTGTTTCAGTCAGGAGTTCCACAGTGTGCCGTTAACAAAGTTGATAAAACATTTCAATGTTGTTAATGATGTTGTCCTCAGACTAGTGAAATATTTTGATTATTGAACGTGGGTGGAATTGATTGAACAGATAACGCAACACAAATACACACACGGCGAAAAACACATTTGCATGCAGACATGATTGCAATCATAAACACACACATACTGTATACAGTACAATCTTGCTTGAATTTCTCGATGAATCACAGCACTGATGAATTCTTGATTCCGATTGATAGATTTTTCATAACAGCAGTCCTTGTAACCTAAAATGTGGACTTTGGGTACTTAAGATTGTAACATTTTTGAAATCAAATTTAAAAGCATACTATCCTATGTACTGTAGATTTCCTGTAAGGGTGGTATGATGGCTTAATGGTTGGAACAGTCACCTCACACCTCCAGAGTTGGGGTTCATGGGGAGTGTACCTTACCTTACCTTGTGTCCTATGTTCCCTGGGCTGGGATGGGCTCCATGCAGACCCGACATACTGTATGGATGGATATTCTATATGAACTACTCTCAAAATGTTTACAAACCAACATCATCATCATCATCATCATCATCATCATCATCATCATCATCATCATCATCTTCATGGAAACACCCAACCCAGAGGAAATGAATCAAAGCTTTCCGATCAATCAGATTGGAGCATTAAATAGTTCTGGGTTATAAATTCAGATAATTAACTAAATACTAATAAATAATAATAATAATAATAATAAATTACAAATTCCACAGACCTGGATTCAAAGGGTTATACGGTGACCAACAGTAAAATATAACTAAATAATGAAGTATCTCATTCGGTACAGAGAATATTTAGCCATCAGCACCCAGGAGAACTCAGTACATTCACTGTTCTAAGTCTTCTCCACAGACATAGTGGACTGAATATGCTCTTCTCTTCTGCAACTAATTCTCCGCTTTGGCTAGCGTTATCTCTCTGACTCAGGCTCCGTCCCCAGACAGTGCAGAGAGAAACACTGGCAGATGTTCTGGATGTAAAAGTGTTCCTGAGATTTGGAACGCAATCAGACACCCACAAGCTGTTCATCTGCGTTTGTTTGAGTTTCCTACGTTTGGTGCTGTGCGTGAAAGGATTTGGATTCATCAACAGTTGGTGTGTCTGTTGGTATTAATGCCAAAAAGTTTGCCACTAATGCTCTCTAATTACAATCCACTACTGCATGACTATTCTATAAGAAAAGAAATTGGCAGCTTATAGACTTGGTTCCATCTCAAAAGTTTAGAAAATGACATCCCAGAATGTTAAGTAAGGAGTTAAAACCTTTTACTCTTTGGGTGTCCTCTTAGACGAAACTAATCCATGGTGGAAACACCGTTACCATCCGAGGCTGATTATTTTCCAATTAGAGTATGTCCCAAAATGAGTCATTTCTCTTACACCAGAGCAATTCAACCAAAATTGACCATTATTATTATTATTATTATTTATTTTTTTATTTTTATTCCACATTCTGGTTTTAACCTGTTTATCATTAGATACAGAATGTATCTTGGTTAAGGCTGTGGGTAACTGCGTTTCTGATCGGAATGTCGGGTGTTCAAGCCCCAGCACTGCCAAGTTGCCACTGTTGAGCCCGTGAGCAAGGCCCTTCACCCTGCAGTATCTACTCCGGGGTTGTTGTATCCTGGCTGACCCTGTGCTCTGACCCCTGGTATATTACTTTGACTCAGCTACACTATTAGAGCCTTCTTTATCATGTCTCAACTCCCTGTTTGCACATGTTTTCCTCTTCCTTTATTTTTATGTCTGGTTTTGGCTTGACACGTTCACCCTGACACTCTACTCCTGATTGTCTTTAAGATTTTAAGATGTTAGTTAATCACATCTAGGCCGTGTCCACACATATCCGGGTATTTTTAAAAACTGAGACTTTCCTGTGCGGTTTTCGCCTTTCGTCCACACGCAAACGCCGTTTTGGCTTTTGGAAAACTCCTGCTAAAGTGAAGTTTTTCCAAATCTCCGTTTTCAGTGGTGTTGTGTGGACAGGGGAAATGGAGATTTCAGCTTGTTGTAACGTCACCTTGTGCCGATGATGTAATTGTCTGTGTGCTTGTCGCTTTGTTTATGAGGAGATTTTGTGCAATAGCACACATACGTAGAGTAAACTAGTGACTGTGTTAAAGTTGCGTGCTGGACTTTTTACATGCGTGTACACACGTGCAGTTACTCACACATTACATTAATGCACTGAGGTGCCTGAATGTACTACCAAGCTCACTGCTGCTACATACTGTACAAAACTCTGACGACACAGACCCCGCAGACAGCGACGGCGGTTTGGGACGAGACCCAGTCGGACTTTTACAAAGCGCAACAGGTAATGTCGTTTGGTCAAGGCTTCTGATTGGCAAAATCAGGGCATTTTGCGTTTTCATGTGGATAAAGATATTTTTAAATCGTAGGTCGTGTGGACAGAATTCTTTTTAAAAACGAAGAAGAAGAAAATCTCTGTTTTAAAAATACCTTAGCTTTGACAGGCCATATCTACCCGTGGCAGTCTCTACCTGAAGCAGTCTTTCGTTTTTAATATCACTATATACAAATTCATTTAACCATGTATACAATAATTAAATAAAGATTTATGAAAGACTACTGTGCTTTAATGTTCTATATGTCTAATTAGTACGCAGTATAATGGAGCTGCTAAAAAAAAAACGCTTCTGTAAATAGACAAAAATAAATGCTTAATATTCTGCCAAAGTATTTCTAAATCCCAGGTTTCTGCTCAGAAGGATTAGTTTGCACATTTCAGACCCCATTTGTGTGAATGCACTTTTTAATGAATGAGGGCCCCAATCACCACTGCTCCCGCTCGGCACCCTGCTGATTGCACACACCTGTTGGCCATTTAAACTAATCACTCTGTGCATTTATTCCACTCATTCATTTTGTCACATTGCAACACCCTGCTTGTTAACCTTTACATTTATTCATTTCTATTCCTTTTTTATTGTCTCGTTTTCTACTATTTGATTTTCTTCTGTCTCTCTGCCTGGTTTGGTCTCATGGTTTTTAACTGAATTGAATCACTTTTGCTCAATCTTACAATGTGACATAACAATGCCTTTAAAAAACATCAACCAAAAAAAAGTCACCATTTCAGAAGAGGCAAATTATTGGCTGCATCAAGCAAAGAAAACAGAAATGACTGGAACTGGATTAAGAAACCTTCAACACATTGGAAGGATAGTGCTGAACTGTCACCACTGTGGAGGAAATGTGGTAAGAAAGAAATCATGAATGCACTTAAAGTTGCTCGGGAAAGGGCATTTCTATACATACATAATGTGCTGAGAACTCACAACAGGATTGGGCCTAAACAGCTGCATGTCTATAAGAAAACCACTTGAGACTATTAATAAAAAAATGCTTACTTTGCTAAGTAGTGTAAAGATTTTGGAATTTGGAGCGATGGAAATAGGTCACATGGTCTGATGAGTCCGGGTTGACTCTATTCCAGAGTGATACTGTATATAGTGGCCACTGTGTAAGCCTCTGTTATGATCTGGGGTTGCTTTAGTTGCTCAGGTCTAGGCTCAGCAACGTTATATGGCAATAAAATTAAGTCAGCTGATGACCTGAATATACTGAACAATCTCACATCTCTGGAGTTATGTGCCTAATGGCAGAGGCACATCCCATGACTCAAAATGTAAAAGAGCATAAGAAATCACTTTCACACATGAACTGGACACAACATTGTGTGCTGTAATCAAAAAGGTGGTTGAATATATTTTTTGAGTGTGTCTAATCTAGGCAATATACATATAGTATATATATATATATATGTCATTAATATGGTACAGTCAAGTGTAAAACAATTTTTACCTTCAGTATGAATGGTTTACCTTGCAGGATGCTCACAGTCTGCCTTTAATTAGCTTTTAGTAAATGTAAKTAAATCTACATACAGTTATGTAGTTTAAATTATTTATAAAAGCATAAARATACAAAAGATGAAATATTGATGGTCTCACTCAAGCACCAGCTGGTCCCTTTAGTTCTAAAGCCATAATAATGATAACGCTAATCATATTAGAAATAGGGAGACAGTATGGAGTAAAAAAACAAAAAAGAATCTCTTCCCATCTTCCTACTTTACATTTGTACCTATACGACAACTTTTCCATCTCAGGCAATTTAAAAAATTAGCTTCATGTCTGTGATTTTTTTTCTCCTATTTGAAAGTTGATTGAAGCCCCACTTAGTATTTGTGTGATGCCAGCGTATGTGTACGTGTCCCCTCCATCTCCCATCTCCGTGTGCCGAGCTCATAAAAGCACCAGCAGGCAGGCACAGCGTGCTTTATTTCAGTTGCTAATGGAGAACCGAGCCTGGCCTGATGGAGAAAGACATCGGCCTCTAGCACAGCAATCTAATTACTGCTTTAAAGAGCCTCTCTAGTCAATGTGATTTCATGTTGTAAGACTCCATATTGTAATGATCAGGATACAGGATTGTAGCGCAGACTACATTTGGTTTGATCTATTGCGCAACATACTGTAACTGCAACATACTGTAACAGAGAACATGGGTCAAGACACACACGTGTGTATGTGTGTATACACACATATATCAGCTATATATACACACACAGGGTGGGTGAAAATGAGCTAGGCAGTATGGAATGGGTGTAGAACTTATAGTAGTATCACCGGACCCCCATTCCATGGTGCGTCACCCCATTTTGCTCTTACCAGGATTTTTTAGGACGTTGGCTGGGACGATGCAGCCATCATAGTGGCCTCCAAGAAGTTTAGATCTCACTCCATGTAAGTTTTACTGTGGGGCTACAAAGCCTGGCACACTGGAGGACTTGGAGGCACAGACTCGGGAGGTTGTCAGCATTTTTGGGCTGTGGAACAAATCATCTGAGTTTCCATTATTTCTTATGGAGAAATTCACTTTGCTACACGAGTGCGTGTGACTGGCTCAACATGACATGCCGGTTTTACTTAAAAACCAGTTACGCTTGGCTTAAAATGGTTCAAAAAGGTTCAAATCTTCAAATAATGACATTATATAGGGGTTTTCAAGTTGATTATGAATACCTTGTGTGTCAAACAATAATAATTTGACAAAATCTGAAAATGCCATTTATCGTGTTTTGATGTGAAATTGTTTATATGTACACTGATATATATATATATACACACACACACACACACATCACTGAGCCATTGTTTTCTTTTTTCCTTYTGCTTTCTACCTCCAGAGTTTGTTGTCTTCATAATAATACAGTATCCATTGTTTCTTGTGTTCACTCCTGTGGATTATCCTGGTTTGTTTTCGACCCAAACTGTGAACCATTGATTTCTGGTTTGCCTAAAATGAAATCTGAATTGATTATGGGCGCTTGTCTCCTGCTTTTAATTGCATCTTACACAAGGACAACAATATATATATAAAAACAATTGGTTTAACAATGTACAGGTGGAAAGAGTATGGACTTATAACTAATAAGGACTCACTAGCACTAGAAAAGCCTTGCTCCAATTCCTTTTTTCATATTTATAAGAAATATTAAGTGCACTTATTCACTGTAAGTATATTAAATAATTAAAACATAGATTTTTTCTCTCTCACTGTATAGAACAAAAATATGCCTGTATGCCATTTAAATATTTATAATGAGATAAATCTACTTTGAAAGCATCAGTAGTAAAAGGGGTGTTCAAGTCAAAGCAGGACTTTTGATTGTGCAGAATAACARAACACAGTTAGGAGAATAAAAACCCCTCTATTTTTACACGAATGGACTTAACTTAAAGTTTCACTAGTGTTTGGATACCATCAAGGTAGAAAGTTTTCTCAGTCTGCCAGAGCCATGTTACTGTAGGACTGCATGCTTCAAGTCTGAAACACTGGCACTTCCAGGAACTGCTTCAATGGCCAAAACTTGTGGAAATGGCTTGGAGTGAGATCAGGACTATATGGTGGATGTGGAAATTKCTGCTGAATGATTTYGTGTAYAGTTTCCACAGATAGATGCGTCTCTTCCACAGGTTTCCAACAAGATCTGGTTGATTTTCAAGGATCAGGTATTCTACTGTACAGTAGRTGTTCGCTGAATGTTCAGAGCAAAGACTGCAGTGAGCTCCGAGCCACCTCGGCCAGGATATATGGCCTTCTTGAGAAGGTTTTCACTATTCAAATGTTTTACTAATAGTCTTTAAATGTATTACTAAGAGTCTCATCGCTATGCTTAAAGTATTTTGAAAATGTAAAAATTACTTTTTTTTTTACACCTTGATTCATAATAAATTTCTAAAAATCCTTGTTTGACTTGAACACACCTTGTATTTACATTTGAAGAGGTCCCTGGTTATTAAAAAAAAAAAAGAAATATGATGAGGATAAGGATCCCTGAAAATCATTTTAGAGGACTGAACTGAGCACAGATTATAAACCTATAAAAAAAAGTCATGTTCATTAATGCTCATCATTTAATGAGTGCAGTGTCTGTATTAACGTGGCTCTGTGGCAGAGCCTTTGTTGCAGTTTCAATCACAAGTTTCTATGAAATGTATTAGCATAAGACAGTTAATCAGTTAATCAGAACATAGACTTGCTACTGAGCTAGAGACATAYAGTTTTTAGACCAATTCACCCTCACCGGTCTCACCCAAACACCATGGAGTCCAGGGTTTGTTATATGTTTCAATAACAGAACTTAACACATCATGCTTCTTCCTGTTCTTCTCTCACTTGSTTATAATGGATAGGTGGGAATTCTCAGATTGCGTTTGGCTCCATTCAGATTTGTGCATCGATCTGCATCTGGCTCATTCATAAGTCGTTCTGGACGACAGGGTCTGGTAAATCTATAAATGTAAATGTCAGTGCTAAGGCTCAAAAGAGTGTGACATTTCCGGAACAGTTCAATATCGATGTTACATGTGAACAAGCACTAGTGTTAATGCCTCAAAATGTTCATCACCCCGTTTTAGGACAGTCAACATWTGAGACGTCAACGCACATTTTTCCTCTTTGTCAGTCTCTCACTCTAGCACACACTCATACACACTTACAGGAATGTCAAAGTGCTGATTATAAATGTGGAAGATATTATGGGAGTGAAAATGATACTGTGTGCTATTTCTCTGGCCAAGGATGAAAGCTGATTGGATTCAGTAACAAATTAGCTCAAGACAATCTCAAGTTGCAAGCAGGAACAGACGGCTTTGTTGTGTCTATCACATTAGACAGGAAAAGTCACAAACTCGACATGGCCTCAAGGTCTACGTCTTGGGAAC
>QMIH01001577.1:88328-105452 GCA_003987875.1 Clarias batrachus | reverse complement strand
GGTGTGTGTGTGTGTGTGTGTGTGTGTGTGCATGTGTGTGTGTATATGTGTGTGTGGGGGGAGTGACCCTGCTGTGGCTCAGCAGTGGAAAAATAAATTTTTCCCAGAAACGTGTGTTCTGAAAGTAAAAAAAATAAAAGGACGCAGGAAGGACGACTAGATGAGTAGTATTAACGTTAAGAGGTTTTACATTTAGTCACCGTGTGTACTCGGACCATTACCTCACAGTTGAAAAGTTTCACACTCCGGTAGCTCTCATCACTATTGTGTCTGGCTGTGACTCCCCAAAAATGTCGCAACCCAAACTTCTCCCCATTTTCCTGTGATGAACACATGAATTAACGATCACTTAAACTGCGTGGAGTCTATGAGGTATTTTTTTTAAAAGATTTCTCTCTCTACTCTTTGCATACACTTCTTTCCATCAATCAGACAGCAAATTAATGTCTTGTCTTCATGGCTGGATGGAAGAAAACATGATTTTAGTGCAATTTTAGTAAGGTCAGGCCTAGGAACATTTCTGCATCACTTATAACATGAACCATGTCACATTTACAGACAGACACGCACAAGATTATGATGAACCTATGTAGAAGGTTGTTCGGTATAGTGGGCATATAAAACTACTTTTAAAAAGCTGTGAATCACCGTACCAGATTGGGTGTCTTTTTTATTCTAGAAATTGGGCTGATTTTAGTTTTTACAGATAGTAAGGTAAACACAACAACACAACAGTTTTATGGTCTGTTTTTAGCTCTGCCTAAGATGGATTTTGTCAGTGCAATGTAGTAATTTAGGTTGCGATCTAATCCCAGATATTATTCGAAAGATACTGGTGTATAAATGCGAATGTGTTTTGTTGTACTCTTGAGCGAATGCAGTTAAAAACAAATTTGTCTGTTTTAGAGTATTTAAAAATATACCTAAATAATTTAAAAAGTGTGAATTGATTCTGAATCAAAAATTTACTCAACTGTTAAATATAAACAACTCGATATACAAAAGATCCTTTTGATTAAATGGCACTACTTTCGTTTTCGGTGCTAGTGTGCCTGCAAAAATCTCGATTATGTGGTACAAGATTGGTGAAATAAAAGTATTGAATCGAAGTATTGAAATCCATCTGAAATAAAAACAAACTGGGAAAGTCATTGGTGAGGTAAATATAACCATGACACCAACACAAACTCCCCAAATATGGACTTTAATTACGCTGGACAAAGGCCAGAGAGGGCGCTACCCAATCCTCAGCAGCTTTAAACAAATAAAGGTTTTATTTTTCTTTGCTTTTTGTCACACCTAAGTGATCACTCGCTATAGGGGTTAATCAGTAACCCTGCTCACTTCAGCACTTCACTGTTTGCACTTTACGCCGAGGCTGATGTCATCTCTCCTGCGAGGGCTGCACTGGTCTCATTTTCATATCTGGGTCTGCAGCCTGGTTTGGGCGTGGCCACTGGAGACTGGGCGGAGACTGTGGTCAGAGATTTCTCATCTGATTGGTGCAGGATTATTATAATAACGAGACTGAGGTTGGTGTGTGTTTGTGTTCTGCTTCAGTTCTTCTGTGTGTCTGATCCTGCAGCACTTTTACACTCGTGCATTTATAATACATGAGACAAACAATCTGCTGAGCCTTGTCTATCAGTTACACTGCATGAATAATACACACCAACCCACCCTGCCTTTCCCTGGAAATATCGCGTGCGTGTGTTTGTGTGTGAGAAGTGTATGCGTATGTAAGAGAGAAAACATGTGTGTCTGTTTTAGTGTGTGTGTGTGAGTAATATATAGAGAATGTTACTTTCTATGTTCAAGTGTCTCCCTGTCTATGTCTCTTTGTGTGTGTCTCTTTGTGTGTGTGTCTCTTTGTGTGTGTGTCTCTTTGTGTGTGTGTCTCTTTGTGTGTGTGTCTCTTTGTGTGTGTGTGTGTGTGTGTGTGTGTGTGTGTGAAAGCGAAAGACGAGATAAGATGAGATGTCTGGCTCTGTAAGGAGAAAGATACCTGGGTCAGCGAGAGACTGGATGCTGCTGCTGTAGAGCATTCTAATCTCCATCACCTCCATCCACACACACACATGCAGACATGCTCACAAACGTGCATACACCTGTTTTCCAGCAGATATTAGTTTGTGTGTGTGTGTGAGGCCTGAGTGTGTGCGAGTTATGGCACTGAGAAGTGGGAATGGCTAGCACTGTGACGGTGTGATAAACAGCTGTATTTCAGCACCTCAGAAGAGCAGAACCAGCTTACTGAAACACACACACACACACACACACACACACACCGGCAGGCATGTGTGCCCCAGATCTATGTGTCCGAAGTGTGAAAACAATTCTACGACGCTCATCCAAAATGTGCCGAGAGAGAGTGAGCCGTGTGCTGAATTACAGTGTATAGTGTTATAATTAGTGTAATTGGTGTTCTGGCTGTTTAAACACTTTGCCTTTTAGCTACACCGTCTCTCATGTGGTTACCATAGCGACAAGAGTTTAAAATTGCGACGGAAATTTAAACCTAACCTAACCATTGTTTAGCATGTGACATGTTCATAGCGATGTGTAGTGTTTGTAGTGTGTGGAGCGTCCGTAGCCCCAGGAGTCCATAGTGTGTCTCCGGGTGTGTGTGTTGGTGTGTGTGCGCATACATGTCTCAGACATCCATCTGGTGTGATCCAGTGCTAATTGGAAACCTTCAGGAATCCTTATGCCGTATCAGGAGCGAAAAGGCAGAGATTAGATTTGATCGTCTCAGCCAGACCCTGCGGGACAAGGTGTTTTACACACTGCCATGATGCAGGCTGATCACTGAAGGATTTGGCTGGCTGGTTTCAGGACACACAGAGGCGCGCACGCACACACAGAATGACATGAATTCATGCAAGTGTTAGGACACCATCTGTCTGAGTTGTGTATATGTATGCATATGTGTGTGTGTGTGTGGTGATAGACATGTGCAGGAGACTGTAAAACTGACAGCTTAGATTCATTCCTCTTTTTCATGAACATTTTGATGCTCCAGGGACAGAAACATCAAAGCTAATTTCTCACTCACGCGTTGCTCATTACTGTCTGTCTATCTGTCTGTCTCTCCTTGTCTGTCTGTCCCAATTTCTCTTGACTTTTTTTCATGTCTGCTCACCCCAGACTCTGTATTTGTCTTTTTGTCTCTATCTGTATAACCTCTCTTCTGTCAATCTGTTTGCATCTCTCGCTTTTCCTTTTTGCCCCGAACCGACCTGAAGTTGCTTTTTTGCACAGTATGTATTACCTGTTATTTGCAAAAAAACTGTTATTACAAGAAATGTTTCCTGTTCTCATCGCACTACCTCAGCTCATCACCTCACTACCAGAGTATTGGACTATATCGTGTAGTTTGTCGTGATGTCACTCTTGTTTGCACATTTTGCAGGGGAACTTTGTTGTCTTTTTGTATAGTACATAGTTTTTTGTAAATGTATAATGTTTATCTGTTTTGTCTCAGCTAGTCAGCTAATTATGCGTTTTAGCTAGCTCGCTTTGTTAATTTATGTCGCTAATTTAGCACTGTGGTTCATGAGGGACGCTGTTTCGCTTCACTGTACTGAACTGTATCTGGTTGAAATGACAAAAGTCGACCCGACTTGACTCTCTATCCATCTGCCTATCTCTCTGTTTAGTTGTCCATCTTTTTTTGTCCGTCCTTTCTTTTTTTTAGTCTCCGTCTCTTTCCATCTCTCTTGTTTTCTCTGTGTACTGACCGTCTCTCTCTCCCTCTCTCTCTCTTTCTGCAGGGATTTTCTCCCTCGTGGTTCAGGAATCGTCACTCGCAGACCTCTTGTTCTGCAGCTAATCAACAACAAAGCAGGTGAGTGTGTTTCCACAGATAATACACACACAGAGACACACACAGAGACACAGACAGCACACACCCACTCACACACACACCTAGCACTCACACACGCATGCAAACGCATACGCACACAGGAAACACTCACACCCACCGCGCGCGCGCACACACACACACACACACACACACACACACACACACACACTAGTCTTTCTCACTCTCACACACACACACACAACAAAAATGGACTGGACTGATAAAACACACACATTATCACTCAACTACCTCAAACACTAAGACTGGACTGATTAGTCAGCACACGCGCAAACACACTGATCTACACTGTCAAACTATTGTACACACCAACCTGTAAATGCTCTTTTGCACAATATTCATTACTTGTTAATTTGTAGTCACTATTTATTCTTGCTTCTACTAACGGAACGTTTACTGTTTACTCTTTCTCCTCCCACTACCTCAACTCATCACCTCATCACCACAGAGTATTGTAATGTCAYGTTGTCACTCTTGTTTGAACAGTTGCACGTACACTTTATGTTGTCTCTTTTGTAAAAAAAAAACTTAGATAGTTCCCTGTTAACTTAAAATTTCAATCTGTCCTGTCTCAGCTAGCCGGCTAATTAGGTCTCTTAGTTAGCTAGTTAGTTTCTGTTAATTTATGTTGTAAATGTATGTTGTATGTAGCACCCTGCTCCTGGAGGAACGTTGTTTTGTTTCACTGTGTACTAACTGTATATGACTGAATTAACAATAAGAGCCTACTTGACCTGACACACACAACACTCATTCACACACAACACACACACTCACATTATAGAACCCGAATTCCGGAAAAGTTTGGACATTTAAAAAAAAAACATTTGAATAAAATGAAAACTAAAAGACTTTCAAGCCACATGAGCCAATATTTTATTTGCAGTCGAACAGAGATGTAGAAAATAGTTCAACAAAAATKATTTTTTTTACAATTTCATGCACAAAATGAGCTAATTTCAAATTTGATACCTGCTACAGGTCTCAAAAAAGTTGGGAGGGGGGCATGTTGACCATGGTGTAGCATCTCCTCTTCTTTTGAAAACCGTTAGAAGACATCTGGGCATTGAGGTTACAAGTTTCTGGAGTTTTAGTGTTGGAATTTGGTCCCATTCTTCCCTGATGTAGGTTTTCAGCTGCTGAAGAGTCCGTAGTCGTCGTGACTTGATGATGCGCCAAGTTCTCTAGCGTTGAAAGATCTGGACTGCAGGCAGGCCAATTTATCACCCGGTTTCATCTACTACAAAGGCATGCTCTTGTAATAGCTGCAGTTTGCAGGTTCTGCTGAAATACACAAGGCCTTCTCTGAAATAGACGTCATCTAAAACCTTTATAAACCTTTCATAGTGCCTTCCAGAACATGCAAGCTGCTCATACAGTATGCACTTATGCACCCCCATACCATCAGAGAGACTGGCTTTTAAACTAAWCGCTGATAAAACGCTGTCTCCCTTATCTTTAACCTGGAGGACACGGCAACCGTGATTTCCAACAAGAATGCCAATTTTAGACTAGTCTGACTATAGAACACTCTYCCACTTTGAAACAGGCCATTTTAAACGAGCCTTGGCCCACAGGACATGACGGCGTTCTTTTTGCATGATAGAGCTTTGTCGRATTGTGTTTACAGACMGTGGTTTCTGGAAGTATTCCTGGGCCTATTTAGTAATGTCAATGATGCAATCATGCAAATAAGTGGTGCAGTGTCGTCTGTGGGCCCGTAGACCACGGGCATCCAGCCAAGTTCTTCAGCCTTGTCCATTAAAAAAAAGAGATCTTTCCACTTTCACTGGATCTTTTGATGATGTTATGCACTGTACAGTATATGATGTGATTTGTAAAGCCTTTGCAATGTGATGTTGAGGAATGTTGTTTTTAAAGTATTACACAATCTGTTTACGCACTCTTTTACAGATTAGAGAACCTTTGYCCATCTTTACTTTTGAGAGATTCTGCCTATCTAAGACGTCCCTTAATAGCTAATCATGTTACAGATGTTCAGCTGAATCTTTTCAAAATTTTCTGCCCTTTGTTGCTCCGTTACAACTTTTTTGAGACCTGTAGCAGAAGTGGATAAAAGTGTCAAGTTTCCTTTTTAACCTTTTTTTTTTTTTACACTTTACTTTTTTTTTTTACACACAAAACATTTATGCTCTCTATGTTCCATTGTGAATAAAATATTGGCTCATGTGATTTGAAAGTCTTTTAGTTTTCATTTTATTCAAAAAAAAAAAAAAAAAGTCAACTTTTATCGGAATTGTCATACAATCGGTTGTATGACAGAAACAGCTCCCAGCCTTAAACCTAAAATGGCGTGTGTGTGTGTGTGTGTGTGTGTGTGCAGAGTATGCAGAGTTCCTGCACTGTAAAGGGAAGAAATTTGTGGACTTTGACGAGGTTCGGCAGGAGATCGAGAATGAGACGGACAGGATCACGGGATCGAATAAAGGAATCTCACCAATTCCCATCAACCTGAGAGTCTACTCTCCTAACGGTATCTCTCTCTCTCTCTCTCTCTCTCTCTCTCTCTATCACATTATATTATATAATCTTGAAGACCTCCTATTTCAAACCATTCTCCCTCCCTCTATCCGTCAGTGCTGAATCTGACCCTCATCGATCTGCCGGGGATGACCAAGGTCGCCGTGGGTGACCAGCCCGTAGACATCGAGCACCAGATCCGAGACATGCTCCTGCAGTTCATCACTAAAGAGAGCTGCTTGATCCTGGCAGTCACGCCAGCCAACACAGACCTGGCCAACTCTGACGCGCTCAAGATCGCCAAGGAGGTGGACCCTCAGGGTAAGCGAAATAATCAGTGCTAGAAAAATAATCAGTGCCGAGTTAGAGGCACATGAACAACAGTGCTAACACGAATGCGTGTGATTTTGTGCAGGTCTGCGCACTATCGGCGTGATCACCAAGCTGGACCTGATGGACGAGGGAACAGACGCTAGGGACATCCTGGAGAACAAGTTGCTCCCACTGCGCAGAGGTGGGATTTGTGGTGCTCACGTCCAACAAACACACATGCAATTGCAACGCTCGTGGTCTTAACAGTGTGCATGTACGTGTGTGTGTGTGTGTGTGTGTTTCAGGCTACATCGGCGTAGTGAACCGCAGTCAGAAGGACATTGACGGCAGAAAGGACATCCGTGCCGCCCTGGCTGCTGAGAGGAAGTTCTTCCTGTCTCACCCTGCTTACAGACACATGGCTGAGCGAATGGGAACACCGCACCTTCAGAAGACCCTCAACCAGGTTCACTGACTGACTCCACTCATAACTCCACACACCTGCTTACATCTCTCTTTCCTCTCGCAGCTCAGATTGAATCTTCATAGTGATGTAGATATAGACATTTCCAGGTGATCGAGCTTATGTTTCTTTATTAGTAAGTTGTAGGAGTCTAAACAAGTTGCACCTTTTAATTAACTTCTAGAAAAGACAAATACATCATCGACATAATCTTCTTGCTTTTCAATATACTTTGTCTATCTGTCAACAAGCTTTCATATTGCCTCATTAAAAATGTTTTGGTCTGAGCCAGGAGCCATGAATGCACCGCTGTCTTCACTTCTTCATCAGAAGTGAATCTTTATCCTTACATGGCTTCTGTTAGGGAACCAAACAAGTGCAAGTCAGATGGAGTGAGATCAGGACTATAAGGATTTAGGCTTTAACACCTCAAAACAAAGTTGACATGGTGAAGCAGAAGTGTGCGGATGTGCATCATCATGCGAGATCACAACGCCCGATAGCAGTCCTCTGTATTTAATCCTTCAGCTCTTCATTAAGCGTCTCACTTTAACGACACTGTTGATGGTTAAACTGTTCTCCTAACAGTCTTCCAGTTCTGGCCCTTGAGCATCCCAGAAAACTAAGCGTTAATTTTCCAGCTGATTGGAGGATGTTTTTGTTCCGTACTGTACTATTTACTCTAGGCTCGAGGAAATACAGAATACGCTCGGCCAAAAGAATTTTTAATATAAACGGAGTGCAGATCATTTTTTGACTCACTCGCTTTTTTTAAGATGTGAAGTACAGTGCAAAAGTCTTTTGTGTCTGTGTTTTTTAGTACAAACTTTGTTATAGTTTTTTTTTAAAGACTTTATTATTGAGACAGTACAAAAACATTTGAGATTTTCAAACGTCAGTATTTCACCACAAAAAAAGTTGCAGAACGATATTTGTGCCAGAAAAGAAAGCAGAACATTATACAAGTGACAATTTTTTTAGAGAAAAAAGGAAGCTGGCAGGTTTTGCATGCAAAAACAGAAGCAGGTGCAAAAGTCAAACTTTGTAGCTAATAAATCTGCTTAGATTGTACCAGAGACTAAAGGATCCTCAGAGCGTCATCATGCCAAATACTGACAGCCTTGCACCTCCAGGGTCTGAGTTTGATTCCCAGCCAGGCTTGATTCCCGTCTCTGTGTGCATGGAGTTTGCTTGGTTCTCCGGTTTTCCCCACAGTCCAAAGACTTGCAGATTAGGCTAACTGCCGTTCCAAATTGCCTGTAGTATGTATGTGTGTGTGTCCTGTGATGGATTGGCACCCTGTCCAGGGTGTACTCTGCCTCGTTCTAAGTCTCCTGGGATAGGCTCCAGGCTCCCCGTGACCATGAATACAGGATAAAGCGGTGTAGACGATGAGTGAGTGAGTGAGTGAAGCATTTATTTCCATGTGCTTAAGACCTTTGTACAGTACTGCATTACATCATCATTTAAATCTCTTCATTTAACGAGCAGACTACTGCACCTTGTTAGCCATCGGTCAGGTTTCCATGGCAGCCAAAACATACATTGCTGGAGCTGTTGCTTCTTTGTGAACAGATTTCTGATTTGTCCATGCCGAGGTATAGGTTTCATAACCGTCTTTTTTTTCTTTTCCCTCCTGTCTCACAGCAATTGACTAACCACATCCGAGACACGCTGCCTGGTTTGCGCAGTAAGTTGCAGTCGCAGCTCCTGTCCTTGGAGAAAGAGGTGGAGGAGTACAAGAACTTCCGACCTGATGACCCTACACGCAAGACCAAGGCTCTGCTGCAGTGAGTCCCGTTCTCGCACACGTCCTGTTGCTGTAGCTAGTGTCTGAGTACTTAGCCCTGGAATTGAATTCAGGATTCTGCTTGGTCAGAATAAGTAAGTATCTTTATGGCTATGAGTGTGTGTTTGTGTGTGTGTGTGTGTGTGTGTCCACCAGGATGGTGCAGCAGTTCGGTGTGGACTTTGAGAAGTGTATCGAGGGCTCTGGAGATCAGGTGGACACGGTGGAGCTGTCCGGAGGCGCCAGGATCAACCGCATCTTCCACGAGCGCTTCCCCTTCGAGCTGGTCAAGGTGGACCACATACACACACGCATACACACTTCCTCACATCCCTACAGGTGCACTTTTCTCACCTGTCATGTCCGTGTGTTTGTCAGATCGTGTTTGATGAGAAGGAGCTGCGGCGAGAGATCAGTCACGCCATTAAGAACGTCCATGGTGTCAGGCAAGTGGAGCTTCACTGAGACCTCCTGCAGCCGGAACGCCCTCTTCTCCACAATCACACACACACACACACACACACACACACACACACACACACACACACCCACACACACTGTCATACAGCCACTTGCAGACATGAATGCTGGTATTTCTCCATTATGCCCACTTTATGAACATAAGCAATTGGACCTAGATTCTTTCGCACAGACACACTCGCACTTGCACTCTTTCACGTACACTCGCACAGATATTCTCGCACAAACACCTTCACATCTAGACCCACCAATACATAGACTCTTGCACATAGACTTTTCCTAGAGATTCAAACACAGACTCGCATACACTTGCATGGACACTCGCACATTTAAGACTCAGACAAGGATTTTCGCACATAGTCACATGGACTCTTGCACATCTAATCGCGCTGACAAACAATCACACACACTTTTGAGCTCGTGTATAGACTCTTGTTCATGGACTCGAGATAAAGATTTACACACGGGCATTCGCACAACTTTTGCTATTAATCCATTTGTCTCTGTCTGTGTTACGGAATATTTAATCACTCAACTCGGCTCTTTCCTGTAGATTCAGACACACACACACACACGCGCACACACGGTTGCATGGCCATGTTTGTACTGTACTGACAACCTGTTTCATTTTTCCTTCTCTCTCTCTCTCTCTCTCTCTCTCTTTCTTCTCCACACTTTTCGCTTTCCTCCGACTCTCACCTCGTCTCCCTGGTTTGCTCGTCACTGTTCTGACTTCTGTTGTCACTTTTATTCTTTTTGACTGATTGTTGTTTCTCTTTTTGATTGTTTGTATTTTGGGTTCCTCGTCTGTCGCTGTCTGCACATCACGGCTATTTCTCCCTCCTCTATCTCAACGCTCTTGATGTTATTTTACATGTCTGTCTGTATGTTGTTTTTTTTTTGTTTTGTTTTTTTTTGTCACCCCGTCTGTCTGTCTGACTGTCTGTCTCTCCCACACCCTGTATGTTCTCAGAACTGGCCTGTTCACCCCCGACCTGGCGTTTGAAGCCATCGTGAAAAAGCAGATCGTAAAGCTGAAAGAGCCCTGTCTCAAATGTATCGATCTGGTGATTCAGGAGCTCATCAACACGGTCAGGCAGTGCAGCAACAAGGTACTGCGCTGCTGCTCGGCCCCTACGCAGGGGGGCGTTCTGTCGGCCAGAGAGGGCGGGGTCACACCGGTTTTGCGACACGCATTAACAAAACAAACCTGCTTTCCTTTTCACTTTTATTCATCTAAACCACAGAAAGKGAAATGGGAGCATTTGATATTTAAAGAAATCTTACCAAAGAAAAGTCCCCCTCTATCTCACACCACTCGTTTCTAAATAAATTATTTAAACAACCCAGTGTAACAAGAGTCGGTGGTGGAACGTGAGCGTGCGTATCGCTTGCCAGAGTGACCCCCGCCGCCCTGCCGGCCGCCCTGTGTGCGGGTTCAGCTGTCGTGTGTGGAGGTTTTGTGCTGGTCTTGTGCAGCCGAGACGAACGGACACGGGATCCCGCTCGTCTCAGGTCCAAAAGGAGCAAACCGCACGGCCGAGCGGCTTCCACTGAGCCGAACCTGCAGCCACTGCACCCAGTCGTTACGTTCCAGCTCTGTTTTTAACTTGCCCTCATCTCAGTTAAACCCAACGCTAGAGGATCTCTTTGATGTTCATTTTCCCTTGATGTATGCGCTGTGAAGTCACGGTTTAAGATTTGACTTAATACTGCTGCTGTTGTTGTAGTAAGATGTGTATCCTTCTCAATTCAGGTAGTCATGTGACTAGTGATTAGCGATCAAATGACCAAATTCATGTATAGAAGTATAGCAGACATCACCTGCGTTTATCCCTCCATACTTAAATATTTATCTAGTGCAGCAATCAGAAAGTGTTTTGTTCCATTTCTACCACAGTTGTTTTCTAATCGTTGCATATCTGTTTACATTTATTACTGAAATCTTATTTTTTATTGATTTATATAGTAGCATGCTCGTCCATTGTACCCATTTACATATACTATAAAAATGTACAGTCTACAGACTAGTGATGGGATTCACCAGGGACCACATGATACAACATTATCACAACACCTGCTGTAGGTGCCGATTCGATTTCTATTGCGATTCTGTTACATATCCCGATTCAGGACATTTTTTTCCCCAGCTTTTGTTACAATTCTAAACAAAGTTTGCAAATCATCTGCTGAGTGAACAGTTTAGAGCATCATCTGCAGGATTATAGAGGAAATGCAACTTTTTGTGACCACACAGGCAAACTGTGCAAAAGGCACAAGCAAATAATGCTGTAGAGCAAGGATGTCCTCGAACAAAAAAACTTATAAAGCTCAGTAAACAATGTCAGTATTTGGCATGATGATGCTTTTGGAGCCTTTTAGTCTTCGGTACAATTTGTACAGTTTTATAAAGAAATTAGCTACTAAGTTTTACGGAGCATCCCTCAGGACCACCCGCAGTTCTTCACCCGTTACTTATTTTGTTCTGTTTGTCTAAAAAGCTTATAAAATGTGCTGCTTTCGTTCCTGGCCTACAAATATTTTTATGTATTTTTTTTTTCACTTTCTGTGAAATGTTTGGAATATGGGTGGCGTTCAAGTCAAACTGGGACTTTTGATTCCAGGACCCATTTAACTAACTATAAAGCAGCTCTTGAGATGGTGAAAACGGTGGACGAGGGCTCGTTAAAAGCCGTTCTGAAACGCAGGGCTGGTGATTTTGCCCGGGTGTGGTGGAGTACAGAGGGATTTATGGGTAATTCATCTAGCACTGAGGATGTGGAAACTGCGGCCTGCCTCTTTTTGGACTGGTATAAGTGTCTGTCTGTAGATGTAGTGATTTAATAACTAACTAAATTTTCTTCTCCTCCCCCCCCCCGTCTCTCTCTCTCTCTCTCTCTCACACCTCTTTTTTTCCTTCTCTTTCCTCTACAACACAACACTTTTTTTTTTTTCTTCCTCGAACGCGCTCTCAGAACGGGTCTCTTCACCCCCGACCTGGCCTTTGAGGCCATCGTGAAAAAGCAGATCCGCAAACTGAAAGCGCCCAGTCTGACGTGCGTGGACATGGTGGTGACCGAGCTCACCTCGCTCGTCAGGAAATGTGCCGATAAGGTAAACCAGGAAGGGAGCGAAAAAGCAAACAGGATCTCATCYCTCGGCAACGTCCTCCTGGTTGTGTTCACTTCCCTGCTCGCTTGGGTCCTAAAACCCAATCAGCACCTGTTTGTCTCAGATCAGCCCTTCTTCCACACAAATGCCCGTCCTCCATGTTTGCAYTGTCAATGTCCGGTCATACTCTGTCCATTTGTCCATCATGTCGCCTTAAATCCTGCTCAGCTGCATCCCTGCCCTGATTTCCAGAGCTGTCCTCCCTGGAAAAATCCCTTTCTGTGTTTCCTGTTCCTGTTTACACTGTTTTATAGACTTTGCGCTTATTTAAACKTCTCATATATATGAATCAGTAATTATTAAAACTTCGGTAGYTAGACCAGTACGACTGACACTAAGGACTGAATTCAGATATTAAAATCTCCCTACAGAAAGCTTCACCATATTAACATGCTTGTGTTATCGTGAGCTGTCGCTATMGAAACGATAGTGTTGTAAAACAAACTCGTGCTTTGTAGCTTCACCATTGGTCAGAGCTGCTGTTATAGCATAACCATTCGGAACAACTGATCAACTCTGACCARTCAGAATCCAGAATTCTGTCCTCGCGTAACATCTGACCACCAACGTGTATGTAGTGTTATTTTTATATCCAAGTTAACTCCAATAACCAAAACAGTGATTTAAAAACAACACGCAATTGAAATGAGAGCCACAGCTTGTAAGGAAATGAAACCAAACAAACAAAGAGAAGTATTAACCCAGTAAAAACAAACAGGAGGAAGGAGAAAAAGTGCCTTATTAACCTCTTGGTGATCATTAGAGAGTGTTAAAATGATATCAGGCACAATCTCGGTTCATTAGAGTCTATAATAAGCGCAGCATGCCTGAGTTGCAGTGGGAATGTAATGACATTCATCTGCCCCCTTGTGGAAGAAGGAAGAACCTCATCCTAATCATTCTTTTTTTTTTTTTACCCTTCTCACCTTTGGGTTTGTACCTTTTTGCATTGAAGTAGCTAGAACATCCATCTCTCTCTCTCTCTCTCTCTCTCTCACTCTCGCTCTCTTTCCTAACATTGCTTAACCGCAACCATCACTCTCAGCTCTGGAGAGCTATATTTGAGATGTTCGGCATCACAAATATAGACTTACGTTTTTTACTCACATTACCATTTAATCCTTTTGGGAATTTTTTTTTTTAATTAATAATAATTAATAAAAAAATAATAATAATATTTAGGTTTGACATTGTATTCTTTAGTTTAGTTTAGTAGTGTAGTTTATATTGGGGCTGCACAAAATAAATTTCATAATGTGTGTGTTTTTTTAAATTTTTTATTGTAATTAACGATTGCTTAATTACAAAAAAAACCAGAGTAGAAGAAAACTAGTTAGGTTGCACATTATTGTTTAACCTGACATTATRCATTAACCTTGTACCTTTAGAAACTGTATGCATTTAACAAAAAGTCTGCATCACAATGAGACTTGGCATAAATAGCAAAGTAATTATTGATACTGATGATGAATAAATCAGTATACACAGTATATACACAGTACAATACACAGTATACAAAAGAATACAGTTTTTGCCATTTTAATAAAAAATCTCCTTCATTTGAAAAAAAGGAAATTGAAATATGCTTGTTTTTAAAATATATTTTCAACAGTTTTTTTCTGTGCACTTTTTTTTGTAATTTTTAAAAATTAGTTATTTGTATAGCATTTGATGAGCTATTATTTTATGAGCGCTAAAATAAATATGTCATTTTATTTACCAAAGGTTAAAATTTATTTCAAGATATTGCATTAATGATGAAAGTGTGATGAGTTGTGCAGCTCTAATATAGATTACTATTTAAATGCATTATTCTATCGATTCTATCTAGCTGATGGTGAAAGCTTTGTTTACTTGTTTGTATTGTTGCAATGTGTGTTTGTGTGTGTGTGTGTGTGTGTGTGTGTGTTTGTGTGTGTGTGCCTAATGCAGTCTCAGCCAAATGCAAGTGCACCCTCTTTGGTCACGGTGGTGCTTGGTTTTGGTTGTGGACAGCTTTCACACTCCATCAGTGTGTGTGTGGGTGTGTACGTGCTTGTGTGTGTGCATACAGTAAATACTGTGTTTTGCAGTGCTGTGGTATTTGTTTCTGTAGTTACACTCGTACCCTCGCCTGCGAGAGGAGACAGAGAGAATCGTCACTACACATGTCCGTGAAAGAGAGGGCAAGACAAAGGACCAGGTGACTGACCACACACACACACACACACACACACACACACACACTTATTAAACACATTCAAAATTGTTTCACACATAGTTTAAAATCAAACGTAATGGTTTTGCTATAGACCAGTTGCTTTCTGATTAAGCTGATTATTATATTAGTCCTCCAGCCTGCACAAGTGTAAATAAAGTCTAGAATTATCCTCAACAGTTCCCGCCAAAAGACTTTCTGCCAGGTGACTGTCCCAAAATGACTGTGCTCCAAACGACTGTCTCCTACCAACTGTCTCTTCAAACAGCTGTCTCCTAGATGACTGTAACCCAAGAAACAGCAGAGTCCCCCAAAAATTGTCATCCAAAGCAACCCCCGAAGGGACCACACTTAAAGAACTAGAAAGCACAGTCCCCATAAGACCCATCCCTCAAAGACCCATCCCTCAAAGGACTCTAAGTGTGCAGTGTCCCTACAGAGTTCTCACCCCCAGAAAGAGTTTACCTCCAAAGAGTTATTCAAGCATGGTCTACCAAAGCACCATGTTCCAAAGAACTGCCCCCAAAGTGTTCTTCCACAAATAACTCCCTCACGAAAGACCCATGTTCAAACGAAGCATCCCCAAGGAGTCTCGTCCCCAAAGAACCCCTAAGCCCACTCCTGCTCCTACTGTATATCTTTCAACTACGGAGCCCTGGAAGTCACCTAGAGGAGAAAATTAAACAATCTGTGGTAACGGTTTTGCAATTCATGCCCTCAGTTTAGTAATCCATTCCCACGAATTCTAAAACTGTGTTCCCTCAGTTTAACGATCTGTGCCCTCAGATTTTGTAATCCGTACCCACAAATTCATAATTCCGTGCGTACGCTTTCGCAATCCGTTCCCACAGGTTTGTACACAGACTCCTTTTAGAAGAACAGGAAGCTCCCTGGTACATATTAATGAATGAACTTATTGTATATTGTGCAATTGTGGATTATTAACTGTAATACATCAATCTGTCTTAACTGCATGCTTACAGTGATTCTCTAGCTATCAGTTGTAGCAGGTTTCTGTTCTCTCAAGTCATGACGGATCTCTGTCTTCAGGTCCTGTTGCTGATCGACACCGAGCTGTCCTACATTAACACCAACCACGAAGACTTTATCGGGTTTGCCAAGTATGTCTACACTCTCACACTCTGTGTGTTTATTAATATGTGCTCTACATGCCTTGGACTTCCCAGTCATGTGTGTGTTTGTGTGCTGAAAGTTGGTACTAATCTAAACTAAACTGCTTCTTGCAGAGTGTATACCAATAGAGACTAATGATTGTATTGCAAACAAACCCTTGCGAGAAACATAACGTCGAGATGTCTGGCATCTTACATTTCCAACATGGGGACTTTATTTGTGCTTCCACATGGCAGCGTAAGGGACCGGTGAGAGTGTAACGATCCAGGCTCTGGTCATAGATGAAGGAATACACCCCTTGCAAGATCCCATGCTTCATTTTTTTTTAGAAAACCACTCTGGTCCTTTGTTCCTGTATATCCTAGGCGACGGAAATGTAAATATATTTGCACGGAAACAGATTGCAAGGCACTATGACAGATATGAAACTTCCACATCATTTCAAATCCGTAAGCTGTGGGAAGCTGCATGCAAGATGGCCGCCATTGAGGAGTCTGGATCAGTGCAAAATGTACAACAGGTGATCTGTAGGTGAGACTAGGAGGAAAAAAGCTATCATGATGTATGCTGGATTAAAGATTAGTTAGCAAAGTGGATCCTAGTGCTAGGTGTGATTTTATTTAGGATCAACCACTAGTCTTTTGTTTGTAATGGGAATCTGTTATGTCTTTTTCCTCCACTTTAGGATTATAAAATAGAAAATGATGAAAAAAAATTTTTCCACAACATGTGCATAGTCACACTTAGCATGAAGTTACTCGGACAAAGTGAGAAACAAATTTCCGTTCGAATTTCAGCAAACATGCCGGTGGACACGGTCCGTCCCATTGCATGATTTCCGTAACTCACAAAGCCGTTAAATCGGATGCTTGTGGCATGTCCTGTAGGAAGAGGCTTCCTGATTTAGTTTGGCGTGTGACCTGGTTCGTTGTGCAGATGCACCGTGTGCGTGTGGTATCGTTAGCATTCATGCTAGCCCTGTTAACGGTTCTCGTGACGTCATATTTCAGTCTGGACCACCGGAGGCTGGATGATGGTACCCTCCCTAGGTACGACAGCAACAGGTTCGGCTTCTTCACGGCTTAAAAGTCCACGCGTGTAGAKTTAGCTCATGTTGTAAATGACTGTGTGGTTAATTAGTGCGCACATACTGCATGAGTAATTTGTGTCCAAGTAATTTTTTTACTCTTTCTCTCTTTTCTTTTCTTTTCTTT
>QMIH01001577.1:66890-80249 GCA_003987875.1 Clarias batrachus | reverse complement strand
CTTTGCCGTCTTTATCCGCCTCATCACAAACTTAAATCGAGCTAAGGTTAAGGATTAAGGTTTAAGTTGTATTAAATAATGTAAACATTAAACCACCTGGATAATGAAGACACCCCTGACGCATCATGGCATTAACTCCAATAGTCCGCTGATGGTGTGTGCTATGGTATCTAGAACCAAGACTTTAGCAGAAGATCCTATAAGTTGAGATTTGGGTCGTCCACAGAGATGACTTGTCCAGCACATCCAGAGGAATTTGGAGGTTGAGTCACCACCTAGAACTCTTTATGTTCCTCAAACATTGCAGTGCGTCAGGGTGCATTATCCCGTTGAAAGAGATCACTGACATCAGGGAACAGCATCACACTCCCTTCTTCCCCCAGTTCCTCCTGATGCCATCTCTTGCCCAGGAAAGCGACAGACACACACACCCAGCCGTCCACATTATGTAAAAGAAAACCAGGCCAGCTTGCTCTGTGGTCCAAAAGACTGACAGTCCACTTCCTGTCTAATAAATTCCTCCCCATCCCTTGACAGGTCCCACTGTAACAAGAAAATCAGCGTTTTTCACTTCACCTGTGAGTGGTTTAGAKGTCAGGGCTGATCAGTGTATATTTTGCAGCTTATCCAGCATGGCATTATTATTTTTTTCCTTTTTTTTTTTAACGCTAGAACCTTGTAAGTTCCAGCAATTCCAAAAATCGCGAATGTCTCAAASGAGTTCATCTAGAATTAAAGCCATGCACAGATCTGCAGAACGTTCCCGATGTTTTCCGGAGGATCAGTTACGATTGATGAAACTGTCAACGTGTGTGTAAACACTGTAGCTGTGTGTTTGCTCTTCTGCACTTTGCCTGTATGTCACAACGCCACGCTGAACCGGCACACACTGTGATGCGAATGGGTTTCGTTTTATAACCTCTCTCTCTTTTTGCCTTTCTCTTTTTTTTATCTCTGTGTCTGTGTGCGTCACAGGAAAAGGAAAAGAAATACATGCTTCCTCTGGACAACTTGAAACTCCGAGAYGTGGAGAAAGGCTTCATGTCTACCAAACACACCTTCGCTATTTTTAACACCGAGCAAAGGTCTGACACGACTCATCCCATCTGAGTGCCTGTGTGTGTGTTATTATGTATTTATGTTCTCTGCATGTTTCCGATCGCACAGGAACGTTTATAAAGACCTGCGGCAGATCGAGCTGGCCTGCGATACCCAGGAGGACGTGGACAGCTGGAAGGCCTCGTTCCTCCGAGCGGGCGTGTACCCTGAGAAAGATCAGGTAATTCAGCTGCTAGGGTTTTTTTATTGTATACAAAAAATGACAGAGCTATGGTTTGTATAGACAGCAAAAAAAAAATTTAGTTGACTGGAACGATTGGGTTGACCAAAATTGCATAAGAAGTGTTTATATACCTCATATGAAGACTTCCCGGACACTTCATTAGGTAMAACCCAAGTGGGTTAATGCTCTGAGTTACTGTTCAGAAGCTTAGCGGTTCGAACCCCTGCTCCATTCGGTTACCATTCTTGGGCTCTTGAGCAAGGCCCTTAACCCTATCAGCTCCAGGAGCGCCGTATCATGGCTGACCCTGCACTCTGAACTCAGCCAGGATATGCGCACAAATATTTTCACAGTGCAGGGAAATGTATATGTGACTTATAAAGGCTTTTGCCTGCAACTTTTTTGCTTTCAGTGCTGCTTTAATACTTCATGCTATAGATTCAACAAGGTGCTGAAAACATGCCTTAGGGATTTCTGCTGCAAATTTTTCGGCTGGTGTGAATCTCCCATTTCGCCACATTAGGAKCTGGTGACTGTGGAGGCCGTTTGAATCCAGTTTGAGATGATTTTAGCTTTGCAACATGGGGCGTTATGGGGCGCGGTAAAGGATGGACCTGGTCAGGTTTACTCCTTAGACTGCAGCATTTAGACCWTGCACAGTTATATCCATGGGGCACAAAGTATGCCAAGAAAATCTCTCCCACACCTTTACACCATCACCATCAGCCTGAACCACTGATATAAGGCGGGATTTATGCCAATTTCTGAATTTCAAATGTTGCGGCATACATCGAGATTAATCAGACTAGGCAACGTGTTTCCAATTTTTTGTTGTCCAATTTTGGTGAATCGTACGGTTCCCTGTTCTTAGCTGACAGGAGCGACTCCCAGTGTGGTCTGCTGCTGCTTTAGCACGTCTGCTTTAAGTTTTGTTAAATGTGCTATGTGTTCAGAGATGCTCTAGAATATCTATATCTATCAATCATCTATCTGTTTATATAAGCTGTCAGGAAATTGTAGTGCTACATAAAAAAAAATATAAAAGTTTATAGTTTTTTTTTTCCCCTTATGTGTACATAACTTAAAAGCGACTCATAGGTTGTGGATTTTTTTCCCCCCACTAACTGTATTGACTGTTCATAAGTGCATCACACACTTTTTTTTTGGTAAATGCTATTAACGTATACATTTATATATAGCCAGCTTTATTAATGTGGCTGTGTGTGTGTGTGTGTGTGTGTAGGCAGATGCAGAAGAAGGAGGTTCAGTAGACACCTTCTCCATGGACCCTCAGCTGGAGAGGCAGGTGGAAACCATCCGTAATCTGGTGGACTCCTACATCAGCATCGTCAACAAGACCATCAGAGACCTGATGCCCAAGACCATTATGCACCTTATGATCAACAACGTACGTCTGTGTGCGTCTGTGCATGCGCGCGTGCGTGAGAACCCAGATCGTGCCGTGGTTCGGTTTTCAGTTTGAATGTGTGGGCTTTCAGAATGATGTTCACGTGGAAAGGCGTGAGCTTGCTCATTTCCAAATCTCTGCCCTCCCAGTGAACAATAATCTTTCATTTGGTTCTTCTGGTTTTATTGTGGTGACAGTCTGAGACATCAAGAGGTTTCCCAAAAGCAACTTCAACAACTTCTTATCGTCAACTTGCAAACAACCAAAGAGACGGAGAAACCGAAACTACCATAAGCATCATCGATCTACTCGTATCAGGAAAGGTGTTTTTAATTTAGACTCGGTGTAACGAGATGAAATTGGACGCGACGTAAATGAGTTTAGTCATTTCGGGTGGAAACGTGCACTCAGCAGAGCACTGCATCTGCACGCACAACTGATCTACAACCGACTTTAAACATCTCAACAAATACATGTCGAGTAATTACCGTATGCTGATACTTTACAGCACATTTAATTTCCTGTAATACCTTCAGAAATAAACCAGAGAGCTTCTGGAGACTGAAGGTGATTCTGTGATCTTACATCAAAGAAAAATCAACCTTTACATTGTAGCAGTAGACTAAACGTGTTTTAAACAGAGGTTACAGTCATGAACTACAAAAAGGAAATTCTGTGGTATTCCTTGTGGTTGCTAGGGTGTTGCTAGGTAGGGTGACGTGATAATATTTCTTGTGGTTACTCGAGAGCTGCTAGGATCATGCTATGTTATTTCAGATGACTGTTCGTCAGTTGCTATGGKATTCCAGTTGGTTGCCAGGGAGTTGCTATGGTGGACACTCGGCAGTCGTTACAACATTCCAAGTGGGTGCTAGGCAATTACTATATACTCCAGGTAGATGCTCAGCAGTGGGAGTACCTCTGGTGGTCCTGGTGGATGCTCAACAGTTGCTATGGTATTCCAAGCAGTTTCTATGGTATTCCAAGTGGCTGCTGGATAGTTATGGTACTCCAGGTGGTACTTTCTACGGTATTCCAAATGGCTGCTAGACATCTGGTCCTGGCCCTGAGAAAGTTCTTAAGATAAAAAACAGAAGAAAAGCATTCCTGATGTAATGCTCCCTTAAGTTCCCTTTCCCAAGTAAGTTCTTTCACAAAGGTAAGCAAGAACCTCGACTTAAGTAAGGTTCTGTGCTTAAGTGCTTRGTTTAAAGTCTTAAGTAATTTGCTGATCCCAATCCTTAATAAATTCCTAGATCATTTGTCCTAGTTGTTCCTAAACTTCCGTAGGTTTCTGGACTAAATCTCCTTGTTTTTTTTTTTTGTTAATGAAATGGGGAAAAAAATGTTGTGGTTGATTTTAGAGCAAATGGAACAATGGAAACCAGCTTTAGTGACTATTGGGCGATTCTCCTCTCATTCTCAGGCGAAGGACTTTATCCACTCTGAGCTCCTGGCCTACCTGTACTCTTCAGGCGATCAAAACAGTCTGATGGAGGAGTCGGCCGATCAGGCCCAGAGGAGGGACGAGATGCTGCGCATGTACCACGCCCTCAAGGAGGCGCTCCACATCATCGGTGACATCAGCACCTCCACCGTCACAGTACCCGTGCCTCCGCCTGTTAATGACACCTGGATCCAGGAGGCCAGGTCAGTGTTGTAATGTTTAACCTCCATTTGTTGTGACATTCGTGTAATGTAAACAGTTGATGCACTCATCTCTGTCCTTTACAGCCCCACCCCTCAGCGAAGGCCAGCCTCTGTAGCCCCGCCTCCGAACAGGCCCCCAGCGGTTAGAGGCCCCACCCCAGGACCACCTCCTCTGAACCCTTCACCTGCTTTTGGTGCTCCGCCCATCCCATCCAGACCAGGACAGCCCATCAACGCCTTTGGCAATAGCAGCCAGGACCCGTTTAGTGCGCCGCCTCTGGTGCCCTCTCGCCCCGCTCGCGTGCCCCCCGGGGTGCCCAGGTAAAAATGTACAAATATGTGTGCGAGTTTATTTACCACTAATGATGTTTTTTTTATGTTAGCTAATGTACTCCAGGGAGTACTCTGATCTCACTGTGGGATTTATTCATCTGTCATAATTTGACACTCAACAGATTGCTCTCATCATGGCTCGTCTCCCCCGCCCCTCTCTCTTTCTCTCTAGTGCTTTCTCTTTCGGCTCTCTTTCGTTCCTTTACCTTTTTCAACGCTGCCGTTTTATTTGCTTTGACTTGTGTTCCAGTCAGAGTTCAGCTTAGATATTCAGCTTGTATTAATATGAGGTAAAAGCTCTCATGGTCTATAAGAGGCTCTATATTTTGATCAGAATAAAATGTGCAGCGTCGCAGGGTGACCTCCACAATGTGATATTTTAAAGAAAGGAAAATTAGATATAGATTAGATCGAGAATAGAAGTTTACAGAATCCAGCAGTAGAATATAGCGCCTATAGAGCAGATAGGGTTAAGGATTTCTCTCAAGGCCTCAGCAATGGCAGCCTTGACTGTGCTATGGTTTGAATCCCCGACCTTCCGATCAGTAACCCAGAGTTTGAACCTTTTTTACGTCATTTCAAAAGCATTAAGTCTCAGAATGCATCGCATGTGTTGACAGTGGCGTTAGCCTTAGAGATGATGCTTTGGAAGCTTTAATTTGAGTGCACAGATGAGCAGGTGCACAAACTGGACATACATAAGGACTAAAGCGCCGCTGCATTGTTCGCTTTAAAGTAAAGTAGAGATAAAGAATGGGCTAAATCCACTGCTTTCACTGTGGAACAGAGTCTGGATTTCTTTTTTGCAAAATCTTTTATGTTCTCTTTCACCATCTCTCTCACTCTCATATTCTCTCTTTCGGTGGAACGTCTCTTCTCATTCTCTCTCACTCTTCTCTCCCTGCAGCCGAAGACCTCCTGGCGCACCCACCCGACCCACCATAATCCGCCCTGCTGAGCCCTCCCTTCTAGACTAGGCCTTCACTACACAAACACACACACACTCTCTCTCACACGATCTGCGAATATGGGCCAAGAACGAGAAATAAAGAGCAGGGAGGAGGCTGCAGGGTTAGAATGCTGCAGATTTGGGGATAAAATTATTATTTTTTTGTCTGTACATCCAGCCTGACCAATAAATATCCACCTTTTGAGATGATCCAGACTGTTCTGTGATTAAAAAAAAAGAAAAAGAAAAAAAAAAAACGCTGCTAATTTCCTCCTTTAGGCACATTATTGCAATTCCATATGCAGGCTGTACAGTTAGTACAACGATTCAAACCACTTTTCTAACTCTTGTTTAAATTTTTTTTTTCCATCTCTTATATTGTTTGCTCGGTTGGCCTCCAGGGGCCACTGCTTTAACCATGCGTCAATGAGATTCGCTTTCAGTGACATGTTTTGTTTTCTGTTTGTTTGTTTGTTTTTTCTCTGAATGTAAAGTAGCGTCTGCTTACTAGGAGCTAGCCGAGACCTGGTTTTCCCTTTATATAATGCTGTCATTCTCTTTATCCTTCCATCATAATCCCAGCCTTTAAAATCCATCGAGCGGTCTGTACATTAAATCTGGAATCGCTTTAATTAAAGAGCGCTTAGGTTTTAGCAGGATGTCCGAATACCCCGGTGTTCTGTAACGACCTCGTGTGTGTATACGTAAGAGTAATCTGTGTATGTGAAAATAATCCGTGCGCCAGGAAATAGGGCCCGGTTATTCAGTCCTGTCTCGGGTTGGTAAGGCTATAGCTCAGGTTTTCGTAGTCCTGATCTGATTGGTTAACCTAATTTAGACGTCTAGGCATGTGTATGTAATTTAAAGTCATCTCTTGAGGCGTAGGTTGCCTCGGTTTCACGTTCAGGGACTGAACGAGCTTCGTTAAAGGTAAAAAGGAGCGTAAGGAAGACGCAGAGGGGTAGTTTGAACATACGGTAGCAATGTATCGTATTACAAAACTTAATTTTTACGATATGCCCCGAAACCTCAGTTTTCCTCTTTAAGTTATTTATGAAGTTACAAGAATGAATATAAAACAAGTTGGTACATCTGGTCTTATAGAAGCTCTGAAGAAACGTCTTGGGGAGGGGGGGGGTGAGCGTATGAATATACGTATTAAATATCTTTTTTTTTTTTTTTTTGCATGAATGAATACTATTGTTAGCAATATTTGGTCCAAACTACCCCTCAGGTTGACCATTTTAACCCAGATTATATGAACAGGGTCTCAAAATGGAGTGCATTGACTGTTATGATAATAATAATAATAATAATAACAGTAATAATAATGAAAGAAAAGTCGTTCATTTGTGTGTCTGTGAACAGAAACACGAAGACGTCGACATTACGAGCTGTCCTAACCAAACGTCAACGCTTTTCAAGTTGGTTACTAATAAACAATGCATTAACAGGGCTGTGGGACTGTGGACGCTTTGGGGAAATATATACATACACGTACAGGTTGTGTTTTTAAACTTTTTTTTTTTTTTGAGTGTATTATTTATAACCTGGGCATTTGTCATCGATGGTTTTGATTTCTTTCTTGTTTGTTTGTTTTCATTTGTCATTATGCTGTCAGAGAAATTGTGTCAGATAGTGCAGGGAGGTGGTCCAAGATGACCAGGTCTCATCTATAAATAAACAAAAGCAGCATGAGGGGTAGAGGGTCATTAATTACTAATCATAAGGAAGTCTGATTGGACCTAGCATTGGTCCCTGTGGGTTTCATCCCTCAGATTAGATCAGATTGCAAAATAACGTTCAATGCTTGATTTTATTTTATTTAACAGTTTCGAAAAGGGTGTTAGTGTTGATGGGTGATGATGATGATGATTTCTTGCTTTGGAATTAATAGTGGATTAATTTAAACTCTGATGTGGAGATGGACGAGAGGATCGGAGATGTCTGGAAAAAGTGAAGGATAATATAAAGCGCTACTTTGCAATGAGGGTTTCCTTTATGCATACAAKGTGTGGCTATGAAGATAATAAGATGTGATCTATAAAGTATATATGCACACAATGGATGTTTGAGTCAAACTGGGACCTGTGATGAAATTTCTTGTGAATGAARAAATTAAACTAACATTTACAGAGGAAGTCCGTACGTCTGTGAATGTCGAGGTGGCTCAGAGCCCGCTCCAGTTGTTCCCGTGAACATTTAGCCAGTGGAACACCTGATCCTTGAAGATTGACGGATAGTAATAATCCATCAATTTTCAAGTCAGTAACTTGTTGAACCCACTTTATAGGGTTTTACCACACATAGGAATTTCCATTTCTACATGATTGGGCCATTAATGGAGTTCCTGGGAGGCCGGCGTTTCAGATGTGAATCAGATAGGTAGTCTGTCATGACCTCGGTGTGCTGAGAKACGTTTCTACCGTGATGGTATACAAGCACTAATGAAACGCTGAAAGAAGTGTATTAGTTTAGCAGGGGATTATATAGAGGATATAAATATAACTTGTTTTTACTCTTGTGACTGTGTTCTGTTATTCTGCATAATCCATTCCCAGTTTGACTTGAATGCCCCTCATGTGTATACATAAATATATACATACATATGTATGTATGTTTGACATCCCATATTGTGTAGTCTCTTCTCTGAAACTCTCCACATGTCGCACCTCTYTGGTTTCTGGGGTAGAAACAGGTGATCACCCTGTATAGTTCTGCTGTTTTTATTCCTTTTGTTTGTTTTTTGTTGTTTCTTTTGAAATCATCAATCCTTGTCAAGTGCCTCTGTAGCTATTAATGCACTCTGAGCAAATGGTGGAAATTAAAAAAAAAAAAAAAAGGTAAAATTAGCTAATAAAAGAGGTATTGTGGACAATAAAAGGGTCTTCCTGTGGTGATTGGTGTTTCCTTGTGTCCTTGATTTCCTTTCTATCTCCTCGCTGCATCTGTCCATCTGCATGACGCTGTTTCACACTGTTAGCGTTCGTTGAAACGAACACGAGCATGCTCAGAAGTTAAAAGTACAGGGTTTCTGCAGGTCTACGGATCTCAGTCAAAATCCTCCATATACAAGGGTGAGTCAAAATCATCTGATAGAAAAACGTCTATCATCACGCCAGATCACAATGCCCTTCTAATCTAAAGTTTAGGCATCAGCACTTCAATAAGCATCTCAGTGTAACAAGCACTGTTGCTTATTAAACCTTTTTCCTGATGATGCTCCAACAATAGCCCTTGAGAATCCCAGAAAACTGTAAGCATCAATTTTCCTGCTGATGGTTGACTTTTGAACTTTATCTGGATGTTTCCGTTCCGTATTCTGCCKTTTACTCTCAGGCTCATAGTGATGAATTCACGTCTCATCACCAGTATTGATATGATTCTCTTTTCACCTTCCTTAGAGAATCGGCCCAGATTTAGTTTGCAGGTATCCAACGTTTCTGTTTACGCGCTTCTGTGAGTTGTTTCAGCACCAGGTACACCCTCAGACAACAAATAGGAATCATTATACGCTGCCCTTTTTTTGTGCAAATCACAAGTGGGGCATCCATTTTTGCTCACCGTGCAGGTACAAATGAAATGATATGTTCACAGCTGCACAGCAGTGAAAGGGGAGACAGTAGCCACGAATGGAACTGATAAGTCATTGCGGCCAACAGACGTTTTAATATGACCAGAGTGCAGTAAATTTTTGACTCACCCTCGTATATGTATAGTATGGTGCAAAAGCATATTGTTAGTATGCTCCTTGTCATGCAGTTGTAAGAAAATAATAAATAACAGGGTGCTGTAATAAAACTGTTAATGCCAAAGAGTTGATTAGTTTCCAATAACAGCATCTCAAATTATACTATAATTTATCATTTTTGTGTGTTTATGGTCACATTTGTGTCTTATCAAATGTTGCTATAAGAAGTTACTCTACAATATTGTCACTTTTCAAGTTATTAATAATAAAATATTCAAATAAAAATATAAACAAATTCTTCTGTTCTGAAGACACATGTATAGTATACTGTATATTGATTATATTTACCTCTGACCCTATGGGGATGAAAACTTTTGCACTGTACTGTTTTTATTTATGCTAGCTACTAAGTTATCATTTACATAGAAATATCAATATTAGGAAATAAGATATTGTTAGAAAGTATTTTTTTTAAAAACGTGAGTGCTTTCTATGGTGGCCAAGAAGTGCAATACAAAATAACAAATTTGAAAACAAAATAAATCAGAAAACACAACAACAAATTCAGAAACAAAAATACCAAATCAGAAAACACAAATTCAGACGAACTGGAAGAGGTAGGTATAGTTTGTGAATTAAATTCTTACCGCTGATTGGATGAGACATTTGACGCTCAAGTTATACAAGAAGTACTGCAGCCTCGGGGCATTTGAATTTTAGCGAGGTTGTAGTACTTCCTGTATACCTTGAGTGACCAATGTCTCGTTCAATCAGCGGTAAGAATCAACAAAATCGGAAAAGTTTGGTGTAGTTTGCGAATGAATGTCTTACGGCTGAGCTTGAGTGGCAGATGTCTAGTCCAATTAACAGTAAGACTTTCATTCGTAAACTATACCTACCTCTTCCAGTTTGTCTGAATTGTAGTTGTGTTTTCTGATATGTTTTTTTGGTTTTGTGATTTTGTTTTTGGATTTATTTAGTTTTTTAAATTTATTTTGTTTTCAGTTTTGTAATTTAGTTTTTGGTTTTGTGATTTTGTTTTTTCATATGTAATTTTGTTTTCAGTTTTCGGATTTGTTATTTTTTAATTTATTTAGTTTTTAATTTATTTTATTTTTGACTTTATTTTGTTTTTTGGATTTGTTATTTTGTTTTCGATTTTGTCATTTTGTTTTCAGATTTATTTTGTTCTTGGTTTTGTTATTTTGTTTTTGAATCTATTTTGTTTCCGGTTTTATTTTGTTTTTGTTATTTTGTTTAGCTTCTCTGCCACCTTAGCTCTCATTTTGTAATTTATTTATTTCATATTTAGAGAACTTAGACATGTCTTTCAGGCATTAGATATCTGCAGACACCCTGCACTCACCGTGTCCTTCTCATGTCTTTAAAGCAGTAGCTTACTGTCACATCTTAGTCTAGATCTTGGTGTTACGCTCATGCTAACTCTGAGGTAATGATCAGCAATGGACATGAACAAAGTTCTCTCTGGGGTCGCCTGATGCTGGATTTTCGCCCTGCGTATTTAGCAGAAGCTTAAAATCAACTGAAGTGTTCCTGCGGTTTGGTGTCAGACTTATTTTTGAGGTTTTTAATTCAGTCCTCATGGATTCCCAGCCCTCATGCACATACTCACATTATTTTAACTGCGCTGTATAATAACAAACACATACTAGCTTTTGATCAGTGGTGTTAAACACACGGCCCACAGGAATTCTGTGGATGGTAATTGAACTAAAAGATTAAAGATTGACACAGGTGACATGGTTCTCAAAATTTCTATTAAATGTTTTAGAATGTAAAGTCACTATTGCAAGGCTAATTCTGTGTACAGGTAACAGTACAGTCATGTAAACAGTATCAACACAAACAAGATGTCCCAAACAAGTGAAACAAAGTGATTTTTTTTTTTTGTTGCCAGATTCCGTAAAAGGCTTGCATAGTTTTTTTTGGGAGTTGGCTCTGTGTCCACCATGATGGTTTTAGTCGTCATATTTTAAATATCCTTATTTATTGTGTATCTGTATGGTCTAAATCTCTTCTTAAAAATGATCAATAAAAACTTTGACTCCATTAGGGAAAAAAAAAAAAAGAAAATGACTAATGGTAAATAATTAATTTTAAAAATTACAAAGGTATAATATGATTCATATATAATATAAATATGATTAACATGATTATCATGGAATGTGATTAATAATCATTATGTCAATTTCGGTTCTGCATTGTAACATTAAATTTTTTTTTATAAAGTTCAAGGGGTTAAATATTTCTGCACGTTTTACGGTAATAATAATAATAATAATAATAATAATAATAATAATAATAATTACAGAAAAATATAACGTTAAGACTAAAAATAATTATATTAAAATAGCAATAATAATCATGACAATTCAAATGTAATAATAATATAAACTACAATGAAATAATGAGTGGTGATTATAATAACAGTAATAACTGCAATAATAATATATAGTARTAATAATATTAATAAACCTTAGAGATGATCACTAATAAATGAACATGTTTAATAGGAGCTGTTCATGTGTTAGTGTAATGTGATGTGTTGCCTATAAATAGTTGAACACCCATGGTTTAGGTGTTTAAGATCCTAAATTGCAAAATAATTTGACCTCTATTGTTTTAGGAGACYTCTGATGCAGGAATTAAAGATTTTTCACATTTTTTACATTTTAGAAAGTTTTTAGGGAAATGTAATATTGCAAYGTTGGGCCTAGTTATGAGCAGAATTTCTGTGTGTGTTCTCACTTGTATACAGAACATTTAAGTCTTCATTTGCAGGGTTGTTCACTTACTTGGCTCCATAGCAGTAGATATCTTAAGTAATAATTACACAACAGTCATATTTTTTTATGAATAAGCATTTATTAATAAAAATATTTGGCAACAWATATTTGGTCACATTCAGTGTGGTTTGAATGAAGTCTGTGTTTACTTGCAGTGACAGTCCCTAAGACAGTTCTTTTTATCTGAGAAGCRCAGGCGAACATTGCACTTGCTACACAGTGCGTTTGTGTGTCCATTATTGCAKTGTCTGCAGCGTCCTCTCTTCGTCTATATTGTGAAATGTGCAATCATGTCTTTGCGTACATCCAGTGGGGGGTGGTCTGATGACCTCTTGGCTTGGGGACTCGCATCTGATGAGGATGGTTTCTTCTGAGGATCCAAAGGGCTCCCTGATGTCACAATCTTCCTTAAAGATGGTTGCCCTTTCTTGGGTGACGTCTTGTGTGTGTTCACCAGGACGAGACAGGATGTACGTTGTGCCTGAAACTGTCTCCTGTTCAGTATCTCTTTCTTGGTCATCTTCAGAGCTTTACAGTCCCACTTGTAAAGGAACCAGCTGTTAATTACAGCAAGGATGATGGTGTGCCAGAAGATGTAAATGTACCAGTGGTGAGATTTCATAGGGAACTTGTACTTGGCAGAAAATTAGTCTACACCCCTSCATGTGTTTGTTGTAGGTACCAACAATGTAAGGCCTCTAAACATCAATGATGGTTTTGGTGGCTTTGTTCCAGTGCTGAATTTTCTGCACTAGTTCTGGTCCAGCAAAGGATGACACAAGTGTGACTGCTCTGTTGTCATACCATTTGACAGCACAGATGTTGTGGTTCCYCTCCACCCGGACATCAAAGCTTCCTCTCCCCTTTTTCTTCAAGCTCTTCTTATCTTCAAGATTGCAGTTGGGCAGACATACCTGCCTTGCAGTTCCCACATAATGGATTCCTCAAGGAGCTTGACTACCAGTGGGACACAGGTGAAATAGTTGCCTGTTTTTGACCCTCTGGGTGTGTGGAGGCGAGCTTCGTCACAAAATCACTTGACAGTCCCAAGTTGAGATTTGGCTTGTCGTATTCCATCTACACTCCCATGGTACACAACAAAATCACAGAGCATGCCAGAGATTCCAGTTTCCATCCACTGTTTGAACCCCCATGGGTGTGGCTTGCCACACATATATTGTTTGATGTTACTGAATCTTCCCTTGAAAGGAATCATCAATTCATCCACAGAGTTATGCT
>QMIH01001577.1:27509-37846 GCA_003987875.1 Clarias batrachus | reverse complement strand
TGGTAAGAGCATTCATGCTTTTCTATCTGTCAAATATATCTCAAACTTTCCAAAATTATGTTAACATTAATATCTAATTTTTAAGCTTTGCTGGTGTGGCAACAGTTGACTAAAAACGTTTAACCACAATTTTAACCACAATTAGCACACAAGCTAGATAACTACTGTACCTTATACCAAAAAACAGAAAAAAGTCAGAAGCAGAGAATAAATCATCATTTCTTTTTTCTTTTTCACAAAACCTTTTTTTTAGTTCAGGTTAGCTTGTATTAGCTAGCTGTCTGCTGTTAGCTACAGCTAATTTGAGTAGGTACTAGCCATTAGCAGTTCTCTCACAGAGCGAATCTAGCTAACACTGCATAGCCGGTCTTGTACAGTTTAATTTCTCATATCTTGGTTCTTTATATCCAATTAATAGCCTCATTTCTTTTAACCACACAAAACATCAAATCACCTGGCAGATGGTTTCTTTTAATCATATTTTATTGTCTTCTAGGAAAAACAAGCAAAAATGCCCCCAAATCAGATGTTTGAACAGTATACACAGTAGCACGTCTTGAATTTAAATTAGTTATTAGTGTGTACTGTATGTACGAGTACAAAGGACAAACCAAGACTTTTGATTGTGCAGGGAAAAAAAATGAAAACACCCTGTATTTCTCTATATAATCCCCTGCTACACTAATTCACTTATTCCAGCATTTCACTAGTGCTTGGATACCATTAAGGTAGAATTTTTTTTTTCTCTGTACTCCAAAACCATGATCAGACTGCATGCTTCACGTCTGAAACAATGATATTACTATTTCAGGTTATCCAGCACCCACAGTTTAACGTATGGGCAGTACACTGCCAAAACTTGCAGTTTCTAATCTGGCACATAACTTCTCATAACTTCCCTTTTCCTTAACATATTGATTTTGTTCATGATGAAAGCTTAACTTCAGGCAATGCATAAAGATTGGCAAAGTTTCGTTAAATTCTCTCCAGCCAGTGACAAAATCTGCAGACATATGGACCTACGGACAAAAAAAAAAAATCTTTTTGGTTTCAGGTCCTCCAATTTATGAAATGTAAAGAAATCATTAAAGGAGAGAGTTCTGACAAATGTACATACAAAACCATTGTTAGGGTTTGATGAATGTAGGAGAGGCATAGTTGCAGAAACTAAGATTTTAATAATGTAAAGTAGATGCGAAGACATAGAARAAAAMAAAAAAACAATAGGCACAAAGCACCAACCAGAGTGGTTTTATAACACCCTCAGAGGTGGGTAGAGTTTCCAAAAAAATATACTGAAGTAAGAGTAGCTGTACTTCAAAATAATAATACTCAAGTAGAAGTAAAAGGTAGTCATCCAAAATATGACAAGTAAGAGTAAAAAAGTATCCGGTGAAAAGATACTCATGTACTGAGTAACTGTTTCATCATAATGTCCAATTTTTTTATTTTTATTTTTTACAAATTATGTAAGCAGTCAGACAAAATGATAAAATAATGTACAAATTGCAACATTTCCAAATAATAAAATAAATGAAATAAATTTAATAAAATAAATGAATAAAACTACATATCTTTACAAAATAGAAAATTAAGGTAAAAGAAACAAATTTCCTAAACCCCACCCCCCCTTTTTTTTTTTTTTTTTACAATATAAAGCATTTGAAATAAATCCTTACTGTAGGTAACACATGTATGTTTGAACAGTGTAGACTATTTCCTGTGTAAGATATACTGTACATTCAGTTGTCCTGCAAATGACTCAGCAGAAAATAACTTTAGAACMTGTGTACAAGAGTCTCACTTAACCATAAACTGTGTCCAGCAGAACAAATGTAACAAMATTATATATATTTTAGCCTCTAGTTTATTTGCTAATTATATATGTTAAGATTGCAACATTAAATAAAACAGCTAAACTAACYGCGACACTGTCTATCACTGCTGAAGACAACCTCTCCCGTGGGGTCATTTGACTCCATGTGGTTATTGTTATTGAAGCTGATTGGTCAAACRGAGTCATGTGATTTTTGTTGCTATATCCGGTTGGTCACACACAGTCATGTGGTAGATCCACCAGCTGCATTTCTCCGGCAAACACAAAGAATRTCTAAACTGTCGAATAAATGGTTAGAAAAGTAAAARCCGAGTGTAGCCGAATGTAAAAGTAGCGTTTCTTCATCACAAATCTACTCAAGTAAAAATACAAACTATGGTGCAGTAAAACTACTCATAGAAGTATATTTCTTTCAAAAAGTTACTTAAGTAAATGGAATGGATTAAATATAACTCTTACTACCAACCTCTGAACAACCTTTCTTTTAATTATATAGGTAACTACACTGCTTCTCAAAAATGTTAATAGTGTGGAAACTTTTTTTTTCATAACTTCAAAAAGTTGTACTCTCAGTATATTCTAAATTTTCCAAATAGAAGTTTCAAATCTGCTCAAACTCTCCTACACTCATCTGCATGGCAAATATGTTACTGCTTCTCGGCTGAAACCAAAACCTATAGTTTTAAAAAAATGTCTAGTGACCCCAGTTATCCACAAACTAGACTAATGTTCAGGGCATAGTATATACTGAAGTCCCTTGACAGCTCTTTGGTCATGCCCATGGTGGACTCTTCGAATGGAAGAGCTAAAATAATCGGTGTATACCCTGGTTATAATATGTGTGTAATCTGGGCATAACCAGACTTTGGGAGCCAGAATTATTGTTGGCTGGTAGGSGTCCAAATAGTTATTTTAATTATTGAAATGCAACTCAATTTATAAAATTTTTATCATGTGCTTTTTCTGGATTCTTTGAGCACTTAGACTCTATCCTTTAAAATAAACCTATAATAAAAATAATAGAACCTCCATTTCTTTGTAAGTTGGCAAAAAATCTGCAGGGGATCAAATAATAATATTTCCCATTGTAGATAGATAGATGTATAGATAGTGACATTCTGTATACAGTATCCTCAAAAGAGCAAACTGTACAGTACTGTAAGTGGTTTAGATTTATAGATAGAGCAAACATGTCTTTATATTGACTTATCTAATGTAAATACAAGAGGTGTGTAAATCAAACCAGGATTGTGATAAAGATTTCTGGTAAATGGAGGTGTTAACAGAAGACGTCAAGCGCAGTATGGTAATGAGACTCTTAGCTGTGGTACATTACAGAAACTCAGCTGGGAGTAATCCCCCATACAGTCCTGACCAGTCCAGACCTTGCCACAGGTATTTCCACATAATTAGAAGATTAAATATTTCCACAGAGGACACTGTGTCAGACGTGAAGCAGGCGTTCCAATAATTTCTCTGGCATACTAAGAATACTTTTCACCTTGATGGTATCCAAGCATTAGTGAAGCTCTGGAATAAGTGTATCAGTGTAGCAGGGGATTGTACAGAGAAATAAAGGAAGTTTTTACTTCCATAACTGTGCTCTGTTATTCTGCACAATCAAAAGTCCCACTTTAACTTGAATGCCTCCTTTGTATTTTAATAATAATTACAATATGACTAATATAGATAAGACTAATATTCTCCGTGAAAAGAGGTTTCTAGTATGGACTAGCATTAAATCTCAAAAGTCGTCACAGCAAGCCTTTTATTTTTGAATGATCACAAAGAGGTAGAGGACTCATCTTCAATGATAAGCTTGAATCCCCMCCAAAATACAAAAACACCACAAGAATAACATTGTTGGTTGTTAAAAGAGTACCAAAGGACCACTCCCCAATGAACATAGATGGTTCCTCTGTGGAGATCATAAAGAGCAGACAATTCCTTAGTGTTCACCTGGACGAGAAACTTAACTGTTCCCTAAACACTAGCTCCATAGCCAAAAATTCGTGAGCAGTTGTTTTACGTGAGAAGATTATCCCAGTCTCTCTTCCATCCCTCTCTTTCCATAGACATGTATACGACTCCTGACCTCTGGAAAATAGTACCAGACATCAGCCATCAAGACCCATGGACGGGAGTGCCTGACAGATTGACAGATTGAATTTTATTTCTATTGCACATTCTTGAACTCGTCCCATTTTATTTGTAAATTTGTTGCTATAGCTTGCTTTGCACTGTTGTTCAAGGTAAAACTCTCTACAGGTTGATCCTGCACTATCCTTAACTGTCTCCATTTTTTTGCACATTGTTTTGTGTTATGTCTTGGATTGGCACACAGACTTGCACTACATATAGGTGAAATATAATCCAGCACGTGCTGTTCCCGATATACCAAACAAAGTCAAAAAGGGATCCAGGATATTGACTGGTGACTGGGAAATTTGATCGATCACTGCAAAGCAGGATGGGGCGAAAGTGCACCAATGTAATCAGGCAAGCAGGTCAGCATGGGTGATGCTCTCTGGAGGTAAGGGATGCACGATGACAAGCACAGTGTCAGGTAACACAGCAATATGAGTGGTAGGGCAGGAAAAAAGAGTGCAAAATTAGCCAAGACCGCATCTATTTTATAGACCTCCTTACCAGAATCATTGACTGAAATCAAAAAGCCATCTTCTTTTCTCTGACTTGGATGCTGTGTTGACGTTTGACGTGTTGCTCTGATAACTACACTGGCTATAGGAACGCGTCTGGGCTAGGAAGTGTGAGAGAGGCACTGTTGCCGTTCGGCAAGGTCCCTTTATCAACACATAGATGTATTTTGGGGAGCTCAGCCATAAGTTTGTCCAGTTTGCCTTGGAGAAGGATCCAGTCTTCTTGGACCCACAGTTCTATGTGGATTTCCTGGAGGACTCCTTGCCAGACCAGAAGACCTGCCAGAAGACTGCCACATCCATGTTTGAGTCTTGCCTCCTGTCAGGAGTCAAAGAAGGAGCAAATAGATGTGCAGGCTCATCTTTAATGAACATTCACAAAAACAAACACGGCATAAACAAGACACTATGACACTATGTGTCCAGTGTCTACCTGTTACTTTCCCGAAATGTTAAACAAATTTAAATTAAGGCTGGCAAATTAAAAAAAAAAAAAAACAAGGCCCTCTGTTATAGTGGTGGCCAAGGGTGGTGACAGTAATTCCACCAGTGCTCCACAGTGAGTGTCGCATATTAGGACAAGTGAGCAATTTAAGATACCGCTATTTGGCCAGAAAGGAAACACCTCATTGATGCTACAGTACATGACTAGACTAAATACTAGACTAAATACTATATATCTGCTTATAGGAACTATTTCTTGTTTTTAGCAGAAAAGGGTTAGATAAGAATCCAGGAGCCAAATGAACCATGGAGCCATGAACAGGCCAAATGCTTGCATTTTGTCCACTAGTTCCCTTTTCTGATCCAGCACGTCATGAAGAAGAGTTTTCAGTTTTTTGTTCCAGTGTGGGAAAGAGAAAACAAATGAGAGACCAAGGTCAGAACCAAAGCACTAGGGGAAATGCATTGTCATAACACAGAGTTTGAGTGAAAACAAGATTCTGCTATGAATGAGAATGACGAAAACATACCTCAGTCTTATCAGCCCATTACAGTAACAGAGGCAACTTACTAAAATTAGTACACRCATTATTTAAGCACACCATTATTTATCTCACTTCGTAGCTGTATTATTTCCCTACCGCACTCACTTTGTTCTTTCTGTTTCAATCGTGTTTTTTTTTTTTTTTAATTAGATTGCACTTTTTTTCTTCATTTCCTCTCTCTTTTCTCTCATCTCTTCGTCATCTGGTGTGGAACACAGCTGGGGTTAGACTGTGGTGCAGAAGAGTGGGTAAAAATGTCGAATGATCTCGTTTTAATGTACGCCAATGACTTATTCGATCGCTCATGTCGCCCACGCAGGTAAAATACAAGAATCTCAACTACTACACAAAGTTCCCTGTGTGAGATTACCTCACTGTGCATATGTGTTATTGTCTGAAACCTGAGCTTTACACAAATTGAAATATCACAGCAGGCAAGATTTCATGGGTTCATGTTTCTAATTTCTGTAATTGAGATAATATCGCTCACCACCCCAAGGATACGATGCTACCTAGATTCAAAAGGCAGAACGAAAGATATCGCTTCGACTGATGTGGCGTATGTGTGTGTACTTGTGTGTAGTGTAGGAGCTAAATGACCTTTACAGCTTATTTGATACCCAGTGGAGTAATTATTAGCTCGCTGTTGTCTGCGTAGGGGATTTTGTTCCGTTGAAAAAGCATCACGAGGTAACTGTAATCACTAACATGAAAATCCCTGATCAGCATTCATGAAAAGTTTCCTCTATCTCTCATTTAGCAAGAGGCCATACTGGAATCAAGTTTATTTAAAAAATTAAACAAAAGAATAGACCAAGACCCAGAAGGTAAAAAAAAACAAAACACACACACACATACTGTATATGCACAAATATAAGAGGTGGAGATTGGGGAAGTTTCATACCTTTTATAGTTTATGACAACAGCAACAGTAACAAACCACCATTTGTGCTTATGAACCAGTGTACTTTAAACAAACTTTAAAGGGACACTACGTCCACTTTTAACCTAAAGTAGGAACGTTATGTGTGTATATATAGTACATTACAGCAGAATGAAACTCACTTCTTCACATAATCTGTGAATATGAACTCTGGTGTACAGAGTGACAGGCCGGAGATACGGTCCATCATACTAACACGGAAAACCCCACAAGACAAACTCATACCCACACCCAGTGCTAGGCCCAAGTTTCAATGCAACTCTTACCCATAATAGAATCCTCTGCCTACCTCATGAGGGAATGACATTCAGCTGTCTTCAATCCAAATTGAAACCCGATTGCAGGGTACACGGAGGATGTTCAATAGCATTTCATGTGCACTGCAGCTATGCAGAAGAAAATAAACCCGCCAGTCCTGTGTCGGGTTGTTTAAACTTCTCCTTTTCATCTCGTTCCAAGAAAAAAATGATTTAAGGTGCTGCAGTCTTCCTGTATTCATTGAAATTGTATGAAATTTTTATTCATTAGAATACTGCAAGAAGTTTGCAAGATATTATCCTCACAAAAATGTTTTTAAAATTTTTTTTTTTACAGATCTTACAGATGGTGTCACCACATTAAAGGGCAGCTATTACGCAAAATGCACTTCCAGTCATTTTTTTCTCCTTTCAGTCACTGGCTCCTTTTTGTGCTTGTTTAAATGAGCCAGTTCGATCAGTTGCGGGACGGGACCTCCGTAGATCGGACTTCGAAAGATTGAAATTTGGGGAGTTTGGTGGCCCGGTCGATGGCCTTGGGCCCTTTTCTTGCGTTTGGGTTTGGGGTCCAATTGTGCCAGCAGGGCTCTGCAGGGGTTGTGGGAGTTTTTTGTGGTGTCTGGCACAAGAACATTGGTCTTTTTCTATCATGGCCAGCATTTATTTGTGTAGCATTGGATTTCTGTGGRATTGGACCGGACCAGCTGGCCATTGGTCTCAGTTTACTAGTATATAATTGCTTACTAGMGTAAGTACCCATTGTTGACGGGGAATTKTTTTTTGGAAATACAGTAGTTAAAAGTTTAAAGCTAAAAATAAGCAGAACCGCTTTAATGTAAACAATGATATTATTATTCCAGGTTAAAGCCTAAGTACATGTCAGTATGTCTTTCTCTAGAGAATGCACAGTACACTGTCAAAATATGTGGTTAGTAATCTGGCATGTGACTGCTCATAACTTACCTTCTAATCAAGATTTTGCTTTAATTTATGCCGCAGGTTCAACTTATAGTAAATACTTAAGTACTGTCAAAGTTTCATTAAATTTTGTCCAGTCAGTTTTGCTTGATGCTGTGACAAAAGTGTTAAATGAAGTAAAATGTGAACTAAATAGACATTAAACCTCACTTAACCGTAAACTCTGATTCTTTATGGCACCAGCTGCTTTAAAAGTATGTGACTCCCTTTTCTCCTTGCTAACATTCTTGGGACCCATGATGCTATGTCTTCACCAAAAATCAAAACAATAAGTAAACTTCACTTGGGTTTCTGCTGATGCAAAAAAGTTTTGAGTGGCTCCCAGATGTGCATGCAGTTTAGCCGATGCTTGGTTCACCTGAATACTGAAAATGCTTCATATGCTGGGCAAATTTCYTACAAATTTTACATTCTTTGKAAAATCAAAATTCTTATGTCGAGGTAGCACTGTACTGTATATATACAGATAGATAATTCATATTAATAAGTTTCAATAAATTAGAAAATCATTGAAAATCTGATTTATGTCATTAATTCAATTCAATAATTTTAACTCACATTATATAGATTCATTACACACAGACTGATATATTTCAAATGTTTATTTCTTTTAATTTTCATGATTATGGCTTAGAGCTAATGAAAACCGAAAATTCAGTATCTCATAAAATTAGAATATTGTTCAGACGATCTGCACATGGAGCATAAGACACAAAAGGTGCACAAGTAACAGGCATAATTGCAGCCCATTCAATAATTTCGGTGAGATTCACAAGGAGTGGACTGCAGCTGGAGTTGGTGCTTCAAGAGCCACCACACACAGACACATCCAGAACATTGGCTACAACTGCTGTATTCCCTGTGTCCTTATGAACCAGAGTCAACATCAGAGGCATCTTTCCTGGGCCAAAGACRAAAAGGACTGGAYTGTTGCTYAAGTCCTTTTTTCAGATGAAAGTAAATTTTGCATTTAATTTGGAAATCAAGGTTCCAGAGYCTGGAGGAAGAGAGGAGAGGCACAGAATCCAAGTTGCTTGAGGTCCAGTGTAAAGTTTGTACAGTCAGTGATGGTTTGGGGAACGATGTCATCTGCTGGTGTTGGTCCAATGAGTTTTATCAAATGCAAGGTCAGCGAGCAATCTACCATGAAGTTTTAGAGCACTTCACGCTTCCCTCTGCTGATCAGCTTTATGATGATGCTGATTTCATTTCATTTTTGGCTCCTGCCCACACTGCCAAAGTACTAATACCTGGTTTATCTCTGTGCTTGATTGACCAGCAAACCTGCYTGAACTAATTCTAGAATTACTTTTTGATGATATTCTAATTTTCTGAGTTGCACCTGTGTGTGTGTGTGTGTATATATATATATATAATCTAGCCTTTTTTCATTTGATAACATGACCCCGAGCTCTTTACAGATAGAACATATCAGGAAGCATACAGTAGGTAAGAGGGGCTTCGTACAGCTCATCTTTCTTCGAAAGCCTTTAGTCAGCTGAGAGCAAATCTCAGTCTCTCAGGGTATTTTGGTTTCTCTTTGTAACAGGGGTCTCACTTTTGAGTCATTGTTGTGAAATAGTATTTTACCCCGTCATGTGCGGTCGTACAGCGTTCATGCCACACTCGGCTGATAAGCTAATAGAAGCCTATGTGAAGGGAGGAAACTGCAGGTTGATGGGTGGATAAATTTACCACATTGTACGTACACACAAGCAAATTAGAGTCTGCTGCATTAATAGTGATAAAATAATCCAGCATTTGCTCTTTCATGTTTTGCAGGAGCCTCCACTTGACTCAGACTTTCTATTGGGGGTTTGTGGGGATGACTCATAAAACACTTGAATCTTGTGATCCTACTCCCACATCAAGTGACATCTTGTCTGTTGCTGGTTACAACAGCAATTATTACATTTTACATATAGAACAACATTAATGCTTTAGGGATTTTTTTTTTTTTTTTTTTTAGAGGAAACTAGTTTTTCATTAAATTATATAAAGCTTAGAAAGATTTGAACATGAAGGCATCAAATGTTATTTTATTTATTTTTTCATTCATTAAAAAAAATTACTGTACATTCATGATGTGCAACAAGACAAGTAGTCTGACAAGGTCTGAACCCTGATACATTCATATGAACATGTTAAAATGTTTAAAAGGCTGTTATGTACATTTTGAATTTTTTAAAATAATTAATTAAAAAATAAATTAAGAAAAAAAATATTTGTAAAAACTCAGATATATATATACAAAGACATCAGCACTCACAGCTTTAGTGAACCTAAAAACCTAGCTCTGTTATTACTTCGATGAATGTAATAAMCTGGAAGTGCTGTTTTTGCTATAAAATCAGTGCATCTAACGAAAGAAAGGATAAAAAAACCTAAATAACATTGTAACAGTGTGTACATTAACACTAGGGCTAATGACACAATAACACTGTGAAATAATTCATGAAGACAAAATACTTTCATTTTTCCAGAAATACATTGCACATGCTGAGGGCATTACAAAAATCCATAATTTTTTTTTCAATATCAATAACTAAATTTATTCTAATACATTCTGTATTATGGACAACAAGCTTGCAGGCAAAAATAGGGTAGTGCTGAGTTCTGTGTATTTTGCACTCCTAAATACACACTAATATGGATGGAAAGTACACTGCTTGG
>QMIH01001576.1:136236-159813 GCA_003987875.1 Clarias batrachus | reverse complement strand
TTGTTAGCCAAGCTAACAAGTGTGTGTGTGTGTGTGTGTGTGTGTGTGTGTGTGTGTGTGCATGTGAGTGTGCGTGTGTGTGTGTTTAGCATTTATGTGTGTACATGTTTTTGGGTCACGCATCTGTGCATTTCCAGGTGACCTTCAACATGTTTGTTGTGCAAGAGCCACCATGTTTGTGTGTGTGTGTGTGTGTGTGTGTGTGTGTGTGTGTGTGTGTGTAGTTATTAGGAATTCTACAGCATTGTGCAAACCAGATTAAAATACTTGTTTTGACTGTACAGAGACAGCATAATAAACACACACACACACACACACACACACACACACACACACACGATTCTGTGTGTCCCAGGGTTATTGGTTGTTTTATTGTGAAAAAAAGGAAGGTCCACCCATCATCAAGATGTAGATTGTGGAAATACTGACCTCTGTGTGTGTGTGTGTGTGTGTGTTGTGTGTGTGTTATGTGTGTTACTGTAAAATGTGGTGTGTTGCAAACTATGGGAAGCACTCAGAGTGCCAGGTGGATGTGAGCAGGCAGAAATGAGCCATGCCAAAAACCAGGCAAGCACAAGTGAGCTGGCTGGCAGCAGGTTAAAAAGGTTAGACCTACACATTTCTGTGTGTGTGTGTGTGTGTGTGGCGTGTGGGCTGATGTTCCACACACACAGATTAAGTCTCTTGTACTGATTACATCATCAGTGAAGAGATCCATAATGTAGTATTTTTGCAAATGGATAAGTTGCGTTGTCTGTGTGTGTGTGTGTGTGCGAGAGAGAGAGAGAGAGAGAGAAACCTTGTTTGTAAAATACTCTGTTTTCTATACAATGTTTTGCGCACTGTATTGTAATTAAGTGCAATCTGCTGCGCTAGTTTCACGTCAACCAAAAAAAACCATCAGCTTTGAATGTTATAATTTTCTAATATTTAAACTGTAAACTGTCATTGATCCTAAAATATCTGTAAAAAAAATTTTATATATGTTTTAAATATTTCTTATAAATTTTATACAAAAGTATTATATGACAAATGTATTTTTTTAATACATATTTTCAAGCAGCACATATTTCTATTATTACTACATAATACTATCTACATTAGGGTGTTCATATATTGCAAAGGTTGTAATTAATGTTGTAGCTAATAATTTATTATTAATTTAATGTATTGTTTATGTCTTTATAAATTTGATATCCATTCATGAATATAGGAACCTCTATAGTCCAACTAAGGACCATGACGACCAATGGGTGACCAGTGTATTTGTTCCCATATAAGCCACCCATTAATTAATTAATCATTTCTATTACACAGAGAACTGCAAGAATTCATATTAAATGGGTCTCTTTAAAAAAACTATGAACCTATGAAATTTAAAAGGTAGAATAGAAAAAAATATTCTAATATTGAAGAGTATTTCAAATTCATTCATTTATTTATTTTAATGTTTTATTGATGTTGATTTGTAGCTTGTATGTTGAAATTTTTAAATATCAATATTGTATGTAAATATAAACACCCAAAAGTTACAGTGCTATTCAATGAATAATAAAAAAAAAAACTTCAAGGTTCAAAAAGATGGCAGAAACGTTTTAATGATAAATAAAAGCAGACTTCTTTTCTGCTAAAACAGACTTCAGTAAGTCAAGTGTGTGTGGAATAAAAACACAACAGGAAACCGAGGACCTGTTGTGGAGTGTAACACAGCTTCTCAACAGGTAGTAAAATTCCAACACTGATACGTATTAATTGTGTCGTTTTGTAACTTACTGTACTTTGGGATTTTACTTTCTGCCTAAATAGCTGTCAGAGATCAGCTCCGCCCCTCACCCTCCTCCATGAGTTATGCGGTACATTTTCAACTCTCGGCCAATCAGTTTCTGCAGATGTGTGTGTCAGAATTATATTACATAATATTGCTATTAATATTACATTACGTACTACAGACAGTGTCTCCATGACAACAACGTCAACTGCCTTGAAAATACAGCGAAGTTGCCATGTACTCCATAAACCAGACATTTGTTAAACAAAGCTGTTGATTAATTTCCTTTTTGTGTGTTTACGTGGGTTTTTCTGTCTGTCTTTGTTTTGTCCAAGGAAGTCTTGAAAAACATTTTCATAAATTTGCATACTAAATTGCCTGTGCATGCATGCCATCAAAGGAATGTAGGTGTGTGTGTGTGTGTGTGTGTGTGTGTGTGTGTGTGTGTGTGTGAGTGAGAGAGAGAGAGAGAGAGAGAGAGAGTTTGTAGAAACCAAAACTTGCTTTGCGATGACAGATGACAAAGCAAATCAATAAAATAAAAATGCTGCTTTTATTGAAGATTATATTTATAATATTCTTTCAAATAAATTGTAACATATATATAATAAAAATATCTTGCCTAACCATAATTTTTTTTTTGCTCAGTTATTAAACAACTTTTGAAGTCAGCCAAACAATCCTGTATATTTAATACAAATGTATTTTAAATTCATTATTTTATACTTTTTTTTGTACGAGATTTTTCTTGTAATCACATGACAGATGTTTAGTCTTAAATGAGTGTTTACTGAGTGTGTTGTTAATAAACAGGGTGTGTGTGCGTGCGTGTGTGTGTTGTGGGTTAAATTGTTATCAAGTGTCAAGTGTGTGTGTGTGTTGGGGTTGAGACTCTAATAGTTTCTAACGTTTCTACTTCTCCTTATACTGAGGAACTGTTTAAACCAAAACACACACACACACTCATTAAAATTACTATGCCTATAGTATTCATGTGAATTCATACCTACCCTCACCCACTAACCCACACACACACACACACACACACGCACACATACACACATACATACACACACACACTGACAAGGTCTGTAGGTCTCAGACTTCCTGTTTGTGAAGAATGCTGGGAAAAGAACAACTGGTTCCTCTCTCGCTTTCTCACACACACACATACACACATACAGAGAGAGAGAGAGAGAGAGAGAGAGAGAGAGAGAGCGGCTCTTGTGGTTACAGGGTGAGCAGCAGCCTACCTTCATGTAAGAAAATAAACAATAAAACAGAGAGTGAAACATGGCATTGTTTGACACTTGGTGACTTAACACGCTTGGAGAAACCTCAGTGTGGTTATGCTAACAACCTCTCTGAACTGCACACACACACACACACACACACACATAAGCATGTGACTTAACCTTAAAAGACACATTTATGTGTTTTCCAGTGTTGCTAGTTGCTATCCTCATCCCTGTTTACAGCTGTTTTATAGAAAGGCAGAAGTTTCTGAAGTTGAAAGAAACTGAAACTGACTGCACGTAGCCTTAAATGTAACTTCCATGCAAATCCTGCCAAGTTGTGGATTACACAAAACAGACGTTTTTGCGAGGTTGCAACAGTTACGCAAAACAAGAAGCTAATCACATGGCTGTTGTGCTAGCTAGCTAGTTACACTAATGAACTTTTTAATGACTATTATTACTACTGAATCAGCCACAGCGCGTCTTGTTTCAGGTCTTTCACGGAGGAACAACGTCCTGGTTTGTGTCTCGTAGCAAAATATAAACTGACAGTTTCTGCATGTGGGGTTTGGGGTTGTTATGCCATAAAAAAGGAAGAGTGATGAGCAGAATGTGTGTGAAAGCTCACAGCACAGTAACACACACACACACACACACACACACACACACACCGCATGCTTCCTACTGAACATCTGACCGTTAGAGAGCTATCTCCATTAGTGGTCATGTCACACATTCCTTCTGTTTCCTGCCTGTCTCTGTGTGTATGTGTGTGTGTGTTAAGAGAGAAAGCGATAGTGTGTGCATGTTTTAAAAATGTGAAAGGTACACAGTGACCTGGGTATAGCCAAACAGAGCGATGGGGAAGAAAACAAAGGGACAGGGAAACAGATCTAGTAGGCTGAAGCACTCACACGCACACACTCGTTATATATTCCGACTGCGGGGACATGTGGTCCTCACAACGCAGCAAATCCCTGTTAACAAACACACACACTTGTTATGTATAATTAATTTATGAGGACATTTGTTACTTGTAAAGTACACACACACACACACACACATGTTCACACGTGCGAGCATGCACATATTATGCATAGTTAAATTATGGGAACATTTGGTCTTTGCTAAACCCACACCCCTGTACATACATCATTATGTTTTACAATTAGAAGTTGTTTATTCGATATAAACGCACACACGCAAACACACACTCACACTTTTTAGGTTACACTATGGTTTTGGTGCTTTGTTGTTAGGAACACATGCGCATGTAACTGGAATACAGAATAAGAATGTGTTTAAGTGAGCATATCTGTGTGTGTGTGTGTGTGTGTGTGTGTGTGTTGCACCTGTTACATATTTAAAAATTTTCAGGAATAAGCAGACATTCAGAAGTTTTAAACATTTTTTTTTTCCTCTTGTGCTTTTTTTTCTCGTTATTTTTGGTTTCAACGCTCTCTCTCTCTCTCTCTCGCTCTCTCTCTCTCTCTCTCTCTCAGGCATGGCGGAAGCGCTGGTTCGTCTTGCGGCGTGGACGGATGAGTGGAGATCCCGACGTTCTTGAGTACTTTCGCAGTAAGACTTCTCGGAAGCCCATTCGCTCCATCGACCTGCAGGAATGTGAGGTGGCGGCGGAGGCGGAGTCAGGGCGGGAGCTGGAATGGGGGGTGTGGCCTGTCAAACGCCATCTGACCAATCAGCACTTGTTCGTGGTAAAGACATCAACGCGTGTGTTCTACCTGCTGGCCAAGACGGCCGAGGAGATGAACTGCTGGGTGAGGAACATCGGCCAGATCTGCACCTTCAGCACCTTCAACCACAGCACAGGTGACACACGCACACAAACACACAAAGACAAACACACCTCAACACATATCCGAACACACAAATACATACTCACACACACACACACATACACATGCCTTTTACACATAAACTCACACACACCCAAGGACACATACACACATGCCAAAACACTTTCTCACCTTTTACTGAACACACCTCAACACACACCCCTTAGCAAACGCCCAAACTGATGCCCAAACCCTCATATGCACCTGGACACACCTGCACACACCTGCACACACACACACACACACACACATACACACACACAAACAATCCTGAACAGATACACACTGATATGTAAACAACTGTACAACTCAAATGGGCACACAGCTGTACATCTGAACATCCCTACTTTTACACACACACAAACACGGTGACACACACACTCACCTGAGCACACACAAATACAGTGTAGAGGGCAACACACACACGTCTAAAGCACCAGACACACTGCGACACACCTGTTCAGGTGTGTCCGAATGGAACACTTGACTTTATGTGTGTGTGTGTGTGTGTGTGTGTGTGTGTGTGTGTGTGTGTGTGTGTGTTTATTCTCGTCATGGCCCGGTGGAAACACAACGCTCCCGCCCTTCAAACCATCAGACTCTGAACACTGTTGCTAGGCAACTGGAGAACACTAATAGCATGCGCACAATAGCTAATCACTGAGGCTAACGATTAACCGGGTTAGCCTTGTGGCGTTTTATAGAGACCTGAAGTCACAGTCAAGGAGAAAACGATTCAGAATGATCTGGAACGGTGACATTTGCCTCAGATGTGAAGAAGAATTAGAAGGAAAAAAAAAGAAAAAAAAAGAGCCTGCGAGGCTAAAGTTACACCTAGCATCAAATGCTAACACATCTCTGTTATCAAAACTTGAGGTGTCAGGAGATGTGTAGATAAGAGACACGGGTGTTTCTAACCCCTTTTATGCTGAGTCACATAGCACCCATCCCCCCCCCAACACACACACACACACACACACACACACACACACACACAGTGTCTTCCTTTTTTTCCTGTAAACAACTAGATGGTTTTGCTGATGTATAGGGCTAATGACAGAATGCTAATTCTAGCATAAAAAGAAAAGGAGAAAAAGGAATACAGATAGCTAGCTAGCTACACATAGATAGATATGTCATTTTTGACCTTTTCTTTTCTTGGCCTAACATGCTGACATTAGCATGTTTACTTCATCTTGCTTTTCTCACTTGTCCTCCACCTCATCTTTCTTTCGTAACACACTGTACTCTCACTCTCTCCCAGATTCAAATTAGCATTCAAATAATCTTTTATTAGCACGGCTGGAGCAATCATGTAGCCATCTATACACGCAAACAGAGCGAGAGAGAGAGAGAGAGAGAGATCTGGTTTTAAACCTAATAGGAATTAGCAGAAGTGTATCAGAAATAGCATTTGAGCTAACGGTAATGACACACTAGCATTACCACTAGCCTTAGCAGGCATTTCATAAGGAAGAACAATAGCTAACTAGCATACAGTATGCGTTGGTAAGGTCTGAGGAAATGCTGGTGTATTTTTAGCCATGTGTTAACACATTCTGGACCACAGTGAAACTTAGTAACATGCTAAAAATAACCGGTCCTGAAGCTAACGATGGGGGAACATTTGATCCGTATTTAATTTCATGCAAAGGATTCAAATTATCCAACTTTATATTAACAAAAAATTTTGATCTTTGTAAAAAAAATTTAAAAAACTAACCATTTTTAGCTATCCTAAAATGATGTTGCTAACAGTGGCACCTGTGGTGTGGCGTAGCAAAGCGCTAACAGGCTTGCATGAGCACAGAGAGAGAAGAGGGTAACGCTAGCTAGATGTAACTGCAAACAGCAGGTGGTCACATGATTAGCGGAGGCCTAGCAAAACAATGTTAATTAGCGTTTACGCTGTTTACGCTCAGAGTTAAATGTTAGCTGGAAATGTTTTGCTTCCCTGCTGTCCTGGAGACAAACGTCTGGTAAAATGACTCTCTCTCTCTCTTTCTCTCTCTCACACACACACACACACACACAGTGTATGTAATCAGAAGCATGCATGCAGAGGCTTGCAGAGATACAGGTTCACACCCATTGTCATCCCCCGCACACACACACACACACACCAGGAATTAAACTTAACCGCAAGTTTACACATTACTCCCAAAGATAACAGATGATAGATACAGAGCTGGGCTAGTTGGGCATTTAAAACACACACCACACAAACGCACACTGTGTGCATGGTGAATTTAACAATAACAGGTAGTGTTTAGCTTGCAAACATTAGCACCAAAAGCTAGTAAGTGGACACACACACAAGGCCCTCACAAATTCTTACAAATACATCATGCACGACTTGACGCTGATTGGCCGAGGCGAGGCGGTGTGTCATGTTGCGTGAGTCCCAGTCTGAGTTTCAGCATGACATCAGCAATCCATTTATCGCCCACACCACAGCGCTGCAGAATCCTACGCTCTGATTGGTCAGAAGTCGTTAACTAGTTCTCCATAACAGGAGCTCTGACTGTCGCGCAGGTTGCTGTTATCGTTTCCATAGCAACAGCTCATCCGCCGGGATGTGTACAAAGAGACGGAAACACGGGAGTCAGAACAGGAGATCAAACATTAGGTTATTTCAGGTAAAAAGAGAGTCGGTAACTTTAAACTGTGGCTTAAGATAATAGTAACATCACAGTTAAGTGTAGTATTCCCAAACACGTGAACATTCTGAAGTCATTTACAATTTACAGATGACTGCTTTAAGAATTCTACCTACATTAATGAACTAATCAACCAATCAATCAAACCAAACGAGTAATCAATTAATTATATTTTAAACAATTCATTAAAATATTTTATAAGATTCTGGAAAAACTGGACTGGCTAGAGGATTACAACAACGTTATCGTTAAAAATTAAAAAACAATTTGTTACACTCCGTCCAGGCCAGGCCACAACAGGAAAAAAAACTGGAAAAAGTGCTAAATAAAAAAAAAACAAGTTGAGAGGCGCGGAGTGTATTTGCTTGGAGAGAACTTGCAATCCCATTTTTCTGTAATTCCGGGGTGCGAATTGAAACACCTGCTATTGACAGGTGCGAATCAGCTATGACTAAATTAGGGGAGAAAGTCTGGGGGAAAAAATACTGCTTTAACTTATCCCAAGGTGAAACACTTCAAACTACCCAAAAGAAAAGAACCAAAATTTACAGCACTCTGTATGACCCCCTGATTAACCGAAACCAAGAGAAACTGGAGTGTAAATCAAATGGTGCCAACATCCAACAAAGCGCTACACATAAGCTGTTTACAGAAGGTCTTTACACTCACTCATCATCTATACCGCTTAATCCTGTATTCAGGGTCACGGGGGGCGGAGCCTATCCAGCACATGGCAGGGTACACCCTGGACAGGGTGCCAATCCATCACAGGGCACACACACACACACACACACACACATACACTCGCTCATTCACACACTACGGGCAATTTGGGAACGCCAATTAGCCTAACCTACATGTCTTTGGACTGTGGGAGGAAACCGGAGAACCCGGAGGAAACCCACCAAGCACGGGGAGAACATGCAAACTCCACGCACGCAGAGACGGGAATCGAGCCTAAGGTCTTTACAATGAGCAAAAAAACACAATCAACCCAGAAAGGGCAAACCAAAAGAAAGTCAAAAACACACGAGGGGGTCATAGACTAAAGACTCTCAGCACACAGGGCAAATACCGAAGGGGGGAAACCACAAGCGTTGTTAAAATAACAAGCAAAGTGTCATACACAGTGAATCTCAGTAATGAGTCAACGATAAACACAGCGAAGCAAATGCACAGTCTGGGGCAGCGTAGGCGGAAGGGGCATATGTGGTCGTCCCCGTCCTCCAGTCAACCAATCACGACGCGGGAGGCGGGAACAACAAGGGTAGAACGAGCAATCGTCAAATAGGTTGTAGGACCAGAATGCTAAAGTAGGCTGGACCTAAAAATTAAAGAGGAGACATGCACTTTCCTCCATATACTGTGTACATACATCCTCACGGGGTAACACATTTTATATGGTATAGAAAGATGCGTGAAACTGCGTCCTAAGATAATAGACACTTAAGTGAAGTAGATGCGAGACACAGAGGTATGACGTTGTTACAGATGACCACACAAATGATAGATAGATAGATAGATAGATAGATAGATAGATAGATAGATAGATGAATACGATGTGCAGAAACCCCAGTCACTGGTCCCTGGGCTAGTGATGTAATTACTACAGAGATTACAAAGAGCAGCCTTGAACGGTTTCTTTAAAAAAATGTTTAAAAAAAATCTCACATACAAAAAGATGGATGTTCGAAAATATTCAAGTGAAGGAAAAAAAAAACTAGTCACCGGACCGGACACGGCCTCCCTGCATTCTAATGACGCACTCACATTTTCCACACACCCACACACACACTTTCATTTCTCAAAAAAATGCTGTGGAGTGTCTGTGGAAAACTGCTGTGTGTATGCGTGTGATGGTCATGTGTTCTGCGTGGTGTGTAATGCACGTGATTGGGAGCCGTTACGCTCGTGGGCATTTCGTGCTCACTTTCTTAAAAAAGAAAGAGGATGGACAGGAGGTCGGTGCAGGCTTGTGCAGTGGCCCGTCGCCGCTTCATCGCCGCCACCTGCTGTTTATGTGGCATTATAACAGCTGTGTCTCGTTCTGGCCGTGTGCCAGTACGAGTTATAACACGGACCTCGCTGACTTCCTCTACGCACTTCTCTGTGGGTTATACATTAAGGGGCGGTTTTGTTACTTTATCAGCTCTGTCGAAGTTTAAAGCAGAGTTTACCCAGAATGCACTGCTGGCTTTTCGGTAATTATTGACGTACAGTAGCTGAAGTCAAGTCTAGTCGGCTTTTATTGTCATTTCAACCATATACAGTTTAGTACACGGTGAAGCGAAACAACGTTCCTCCAGGACCAACGTCAACATACGACATAAATTAACAGCATAAATTAACATAAATTAACATAAATTAACAGCATAAATTAACAAAACTAACCAGCTTCTATTGTAAGTTAATAGAAAACTATTTACGTCCCATACAAAAGAGACAACACAAGGTGCACGTGCAAATGTGCAAACAAGAGTGACAACATGACACATTTCAATACTCTGTGGTGATGAGGTAATGCGTTGAGGTGGTGGGAGGAGAAACAGTAAACATTTCTTGTAAGAAGCAGCGCAGACAGAAAAGACTTTTGTGCAATTAGCAAGTAATAAATATTGTGCAAAAGAGCAATTACAGGCTGGTGATGTGAACAATTGTTAGATGGTTGTTGATCAGCATGTTTCCGTGTTTGTGTATCAGTTCAGTCCCAATGTTACTGAGGTGGTTGAGTTTATGTGAGCGATTGTGACAGTGCACTATGTTGATGTAGCTGGTCACTGATGACGTATACTCCTCCACGTTTGTGAAGTCGCTAAACATGTTCCAGTCAGTGTTCTCAAAACAGTCCTGAAGAACAGAGATGGCTCCTGCTGGCCAGGTTTTCACCTTCTTCAGAACCGGTTTTGAACTGACTGTATGCTGGAATTAGCCTAACGGAGATATGGTCTGAGTAGCTGAGATGGGGGCGGGGCTTTGTCCGATATGTTTGTGTAAACAAGATCCAGTATGTTTTCCCCTCTCGCTCAGTCCACAGACTGAATGTAGGAAGCACTGCCTCGAGATTTGCATGGTTGATAAAAAAAGCTGGTGGAAAATAATATTCAATAGTTCAAATGTAGCACATAAATGATCGATTGTATTATGCATGCTAACCGCTATTTTGCTATGCAAAACTCTTACTGAACAGAGAATTAGCATGTTTTTTATTTAGCAAACCAATGAGCACGTCCCTGATTATGAAATTGTTCCTTGACTATGCTATGCTAGCTCAGGATTTTGCTGACTGAGCTTCAGCTTTGCTACATTACCTATTTTCAAAATAGAGAATCAACGCAAAGTAGTTAACAAGCCACTGATTTAGCATGCTACTTCTTCGTCAGTGTTGATTTTTTCATGCTAGCTTTATCATGATACATATTAGAATTAACTTTATTCATTAAATAAATTTGACTCCTCTTTTTTTTTTTCTTTTTTCTTTTTTAGAGTCAATGGACAGTCTCGCCCAAACGCCTTCCTCCCATCATCCCTCTCCCGTGCTCTCAACTCACACCCCGTTCTCATCCAATCAGGACGCGCCGGTTACTGAAGCGGATGCAGCCGCCAGAGACGAGCCCACTGACTCGGACATCAGCATCCCGCTCGATTATCTCTTTCTGTCTCAGTGTGAAACTGGCAGGAAGAGCATCACCAGGTAAGCCCCGCCCCTAAAAACGCATCGCAAAACCATATAATATGGTCTGTAGAATATTGCCTCTTAGAATTACATTAATTTTCTTCGTTTATTTGTATCATACATTTATTTTAGGTATATAAATTATATGGCGCAGTGGTTAAAGCGAACGCCCTATCATCCGGAGATCGCTAGTTCGAATCCCGGGTGGTGCTGTAACCTCTCGCAGCCGGAGGTCTAGAGAGAGCTGATTGGCCGAGCTCTCTCAGAGGGGAGGGATCAGAGGTACATAGTGCTCCCACATTAATCACGGCTCTACAGCCAGTCAGGGGCGTCTGTGAGCTCGCGCAAAGGAGGGGGCGGATAGCGCTGTCCTCCGAGTGTGTGACTCCGCCCCCAACGGTGCGTGAGCGAGCAGTTCGAAAAGATGCGGTCGGCTGGCGTCACGTTGTTCGGAGGAAACACGTGATAGTCTTCGGCCCTCCCGGCTGAGTGGTAGTTGTAGTAGCCTTAATGTGGGAGCCCCCTAGTGACGGGGAGGAATTGGACACGAGTAAATTAGGGAGAAAATCGGGGAAAAATCCAAACAAACAAACAAACAAAAAAAAAGGTAATATAAATTATAAATACATAATGAAAATATTTTTTCTGTACTAGTAATGATGCAAATTGATATGAATTAGATGTGCCGCTTCATTAACCAACTTTGTTTGCAATGCTAACTAGACATGGCTGTCATTTTTAGCAAGCCAGATAGAGGAAATTAAGCTAGCTAAATCTGTAAATTATTTAAATTATGTATAAGTCTTTTTATATATATTTTTTTGTTCCTTGTGTATCAGGTGTGACAGCATGTCGAACTCAGAGCGTTCGTTTGAACAAAGTTCCTTCGAGAACGTGACCGATGACGTGTTCAGTCCTGTCATGTGCATAGACTCCGCCCCCTCGCCCATCGGCGCCCTGTATGGGACCCGGCCGTTATCATCATGTCCTGTCCGCGGCCCTGGCGACGTCTTCCGATTCGACAGCCCCTTCTGCGCCACACCCCCTCCCCTCCCACCGAAACCCACACAGATGTCCGATCACCGCTGTCACGAGGACGCTTTGCGTAACCAGGGGCAACCGGGGCTCCTCCCACGCAGGACGTCACTGTCGGGTGTGGAGCATTTCAGAAGAGGTGCGAACACACGCACACACACACAGAGGTGTACACAAATCTTTTGTCATGTGATGTGAAAATGTGAGTGACTTTATGTTTCAAAGAGAGAAGACACACCCACTAGAATGTGGGCGTGTCATTTAGTATCTTAAAGCAGGGAGTTATAGATTGTCTATATGTGCAGGAATGATTTCTAGCTATCAGGATTTCTGACCGCACTGCTTTCCCTGCAGGTGAGTTCGAGTTCAGCGCCAGAGGAAACTGGAATAAAAGACTGAGTCTGAATCTGGTAAACACATTGTCTTGTTTATTCTAATATTCACTTCTTTTTTTTTTTAAACCTCTTTGTATCACAGTTACGTGTCACTGTTGTGTTTTCACCAATAAATCGCTTTATTAGGCTAATCATTCCAGCAGTGTTGTTAGCTAGCTTTAGCAGTGTAGCTCTTTTTATAATCCCACATTACACACGAATCGTCTTGCAAATATTCCGCAGTGTTTATCCACAGCGCGAGGAGGTTTTAAGTGAAATAAGATACACTCTCGTGAAACTACAGACGCTTGGATCACTGGAATGCTGCAGAAATCAGAGGCTGCAGAAGCGTTAAAGCCGCGTGGAGCAAAAACACTGAATACGAATATTTCATGTCTGATATAATGGACACTCAAATGCTCGGCTCACTCTCCTGTCTCACTTTTCCTTTCTCTTTCTCTCACTCTCTCTAGCCGATGTTCATGGTCAATACTCCTTCCGAGAGCCAATCAGACGATTCCTCGTACGTGCCCATGGCCTCTCCGCCAATCAGCAACGCCGACATTGAAGTCGACGGCTACATTCCTATGAGTCCATCCGCACTTCCTGTTTCATTGTTGACCAATGGGAAACCAGAACCACCTCTTCCTCCAGGCTCCGATATGGAGCCTCCTCCAATCAACCGCAGTCTGAAGCCGAGGAGGCGGGGTACGTGTCTGTTAAACGTTCCTCATCAGGACCTTAATGCCGCCCATTAAACTTTTCCCCAGAAAGCTGGGATAGGATCATATTGCTTTACTTTAAAAAATTTCACAGGTTAGAATCTTAATGGTTTTCATTAATGGTTTTCCCATCAGGATCTTAACACATTCCACAAAAAAAAATTCCCATGAAGGTCCAAATGGTTTAAATTTTCTTTTAAATCCCTATCGTCATCTAATGTACCTAAAAGTTTCCCCAGTGCCATTCTATTAGTTCTTAGGAATATAATGTTTTTTTTTTTTTTAACGTCACTGAGTGTCACATGACTCACCTCACTGTGGGAGAACTTCCTGGTTCTCCCATGTCATGAAACCCTAACAGTGTTATGTTGAAGGTATTTTCGATTTAGCATTATTTAAGATTATATTTATTGTTTATTATCTTTTATTGTAGTGAAACCACCGCCCCTCGATTTGTCCACCATTAGCGAATGCCCCACCCACTTCCCCCTGCTCCGCACCATGACTGAGCCAAGGTGAGCAGAATAAACTGGAACCTAATACTGTTCTCATTTCTGAACATATCCTCTGTGCATTATTCAGATGTTGGTATGTTGTTTTCCCGTGTATCTAGTGCCTCACCTCTTTGTGTTCCATGGGACAGGGGACGGGGCTTAAATGCCACCGAGCAGGAAGGGAACGTCACACCTACGGTAACTCGTGCCTCTTTCGCTCTGTACTATCTGATTTCTAAACTGCGGATTAAATCTGCTCAAAGCAAAACTACTGTAGAATTTAAAAAGTGTGTGTTTCCCTGTGTACAGTCTGTGTTCTCTACATGTGACTCCGCCCCATGGTTCCGGAGCTCTCACTTGGATTACCTGTCACTGGATTTTAACTCCGCCTCCCCCTCACCTGTCCAAAAGGTAAGCAGTCTAACAGTGGGGCAGGGAAAAGAAGGTCAAACATCAATTCTTATGGAACATGAAATGAAGTACAGATAAACGTGCATGTTACAAAATCTACATCCTTTAGCCTTATAACGTATTGTTGCTTCCAGAAACCTCTGCTGGACGAGCAACGCGTGGACTATGTTCAGGTGGACGAGAAGAAGACTCAGGCGCTGCAGAACACCAGGACGGAGTGGAAGGACAGCAGGCAGCCGAAAGCGTGAAGGAAAAGGGGGAAAAAAACTGTAAAATCATTGTACAATCAGAAAACAAATCAATGTGCAGTAACAAAAAAAATTTTTAAAAAATGAGTGCACTTGCACTTGGAGTTCCTTCTCAGAGGTGCAAGTACAGAGACTGAAGGAAAAAAAAAAAAAACATCTATTTCAAGTTCAGGTACAACATCAACCCACTGTGAAAGGTCAACATTCAGAGCGAGGACCAACGCAATGCTTGTTCAGAGTCTAGCTGAGAAACTGGAAAAGGGTAGCTCCGGCATGTTGAAGTGTCTATAACTGTAATATTCTGTGTGTTAATATATATCACGATGTGTTGTTGGTACATGATTATTTCTTTAATCAGATCTACATTACCGTCTGACTGTGTCAGTTATAAGGGATGTGAGATTGTACAAGATGTTGTGTTCTTTCTCTTCTGTGATTGAGATTTTACAAAACAGGGTAAGAAAAAATCAAATGGTACAAAAATGGCGTCTGAGTCCACTAACAAAATAACGGTTCCCCAACAGTTCCTATGGATATTATTTTCTGTAATATCAACCCAACGCTGTGCGTTTCAAAGCACTAGGGGCAGCAAAACATTCGAGAAAAAAAAAACAGTCCAAGACTGTAATAGTCATTAAGAGGTAAAAACACTAAAATCTGTATGTTTGTTTTTTTTATTTTTTTTTTATTTGAAGCAGAATTCAAATAGATTTTATTTTTTTATAATTTTGAATGTTTCTATCCTAAACAAAGAATTTGCGATGACTCATAGGGGAGAAAATATTCATATTTGAAGATACAGTTCTCAATAGTCCGTGTTTCACTGTGACGTCATCACGACTGAATAAAATATTCAGCATTTTGTCAAAAGCACAACGACAGTACTGTCACTGTGATTTCATCAGCATCATACCAAAAGCTTTATGGATGTCTAACTGAAGTCAAGTCTATGGAGGTGTGTGTGTGTGTGTGTGTATGTGCACGTGTTGTGCATGTTCAACAAACACCATTCCCGATTGTGTGCTGTACATTTCAAAAAACAAATGATTTTTCAAGTTAAAAAAAAAAGTTGACCTCCCAAAAAAAAAGTAATAAATAATGAAAAATAATAAGAATGTGTGCCTTTTATTTCATAGGTTTTATTAAGTTTTATTAGTGAGCATTAATGATAGCTATTATAGTTATATTACAGTAATGTGACACTTTTAGAACTTAGATCATTAGCTATAGAAAAAAAGCTAGCTACAATTTCTGAGCATGTTGTATGTCGGTAGCATGTCAGAAAATCACAGTAGATAGAACTCTAATAAGTTAAAATAAGTTATATAAGTCGTAGCAAATAAAACAACTGTTATTTATGTTACTTTAAATAGTTATATCAAAAACATTTCAAAGACTTGCTGAGTAAATTTTATTTCATATATCAGTAGCATTTAAGTACTTTACAGTAGTTAAACTCAGTTTAACTCAGTTAAATTAAGTTAGGTAAAGTATTTCTAAATATTAGCAATATAAATAACAATTATTTATGTTACTTTGAATAGTTGTAGCAAAAGCATGGCTAAAATGAGTAAACTGTCATGTGTCAGTAACATGTACAAGTACATTACAGTAGTTAAAACAACGAATGCATTTAATTAGATAAGGTACAAGGTATGGTAGCTATTAAACCATGTTATTTATGTTACTTTCAAATAGTTATAGCACAAACCTTGCTAGAATTTCTGAATAAATTGTCATATACAAGTAGAATGTAAATTCATTGTATTAACTGTAACTCAGTTTACATAAGGTACTTATAAGTGGTAATTAAAGCAACTGTTACAGTCAAGCTATACTAAGTTATAATTGATGATAGTTAAAGTAAAATGTTTTGTATGAACTGAAGTAATCACAAGAAAAGTTTAATTGTAGTAGTAATACAAAAATATTTGTATGTAAGGACGCTAAGTAGTTCTAAATAACTTTAAAATTATTAATTTGTTATCTGTGGTCTGTATTATTACATTTCTAATTGAAGTATAATAAAGTACATGAAGTTAGTACACGGTGATGTTGACTTATCTGACAAAGTACACAAACCATCCTTTAAGCTGGGTAAGGTATTTAAATGCAGGATTTGAAAGTTTACTTGTTGAATGAGGCAATTAAGAATAGAATGAAAGACTCCAGTTTATCACAATTATCAGCAAGAACCAGTCCGATTGACGGCGCACAGTTAAAAAAAGAGTACATGGAGGTGGTGTTCATAACGAAGTTTATTATGAAATACTGATATCATGTCAATCAGATCACCAAATTAAAACATTAAACTGATATTTTCTTTCATAACCTAATATTTTAATATGGCACTTAGTACATATGGTGCAACATAACTTCATCCACTTCTCTTTTATTTCCCTCTCTAATATCTTTCTCCTTCTCCTTAATAATAAGAATCCACTTCCTGTCCTTCCACCAGTTCCAAAATCCAGAAAGAGCGTCAACGTGGAAAAAAAATATCACATTATAATAGAATAAATAATGCTTTATATTCATACTTTTTAAATATTGTGATTTGGACTAAATACTATCTTTCAAAAAATTTAATATACCATAAATTAAACCTTGCACAAGTCCATTTTTTTTTTAGGAAAATAAACCAAAATAAATAAATTAATAAATAAATAAATAAATTAAGGAAACCCTAAAATGCTAACGCTAGCAGCATTAGCGTAGTCAAAGTTAACTTGAATAAATCGAAAACGTCGCCTGAGAAGACACATACCTGGGTTCCACCTGGACAGGGAACAGTGCACCTGTTTTGGGAAAAATTTGGCAACCAAACCATTTTGGCACAATATTAGAGAGAGGATTAGCATCAACAAGAAAAAAAAAAAAGAGAGAAGAAAATAAAATCCAGCTGGCTAATAAATGATTAACATTAGACATCAGATTGGATCAAAGCCCGGGGTGCAGACTGATATAATTAAAAATCAGCAAACGATAAAATATTAAAAATGAGCTTATTATATACGATGGCCGCTAGTTTATTAGCAGATGTGTGTTAGCAGCTAATTGCCATGTTGTAGAGTATGAAAGCAAAAATTTGACCAAAAACCAAATGTACATAATCTTTCACTTTCCAGTGTTCTAATTAGCCAGAGCGCTAAGATTTTAGCTGTAACTGTACATACGTATTATCTATTTAGTCTCTTAGATCTGTAATAAAACTAAAGAAGCAAACTCCAGACATGACACATGTGTCATGGATAAGTGGAAAACTGTAAATTTCATTTTTGGTTAAACCCTTAGCTTTGACATTAGCTTGCTAACTGTTGAAAAATCTTAATGTTAGTTAGCCTGCTAATATCAGTGGGAGTCCCAAATTTTATTTAACAACTGGAAAAAAATATACATCTAGTAGCAACGAGTCAAGGCTTGATTGGACTTCTGATATACTGTAACTTTGTAGATGTTTCGTTGCTTCATCAGTTTTACACTCTGGTAAATAAATTAATAAACAGTTAAAACCGGGGACCAGCGTAATATTCAATGCCGAGATTTTAGCAATAATAATAATAATAATAATAATAAACTAACAATGTACATCTTTGTCCAGGACTAATCAGGCTTAACAGGTCTTATCAGGAAGAAAAATTTAAGCATAAATTAACTAACTTTAGGTTTATTAAATACAGTGCATTTTGTGCACAGAGTTGTCATGGTAACTTTAATGTCTGTCATAATGTCACACCATTTTATCCCACATGTTTATGTAGCCTTGCTAGCATGTGTATACCAGGCAGGCCTGTGAGGGGCCGGTCACATGTCGCATCTAAAAATGTGTGGAAACGCCCACCGCACCACTTTTGATTTCTTCCCAAAGTGCACGGGAGCTAGCGCTGCTGTGGTGCCGTTGCTAAACAACCATGAGTTGTGCGCCGCATGACAATGAGGAAGTTGCAGCATATAAATAGATTTCCAGAACCAAAAATGCCTCACCAAAAACACACGATTGAGTTGCACATCTCCATTTAAAATAACAAACTCACGAAAGTACGCAAAACATTATTATTTTTTTTTTAACATTGTGAAACTAACATAAAATGAAAAACCAGACTGAAATGCTTCGCAAGTTCCACAGTCACCGCGCTACATCATGAACTTTTAATTGAAATAGTGAGACGCTGGCGTGCAGTTACCATGACAACCCTAGATATAAGTAGACACCGTCAATTAACGAAACTCGAGTGCCGCGCACACACAAACTGATAATTAAAACCGATGAAGGAGAAACATCTTGGCGTTTCGACTCGCTGCTCCTAGGCTGCAAAACCTTCACGTGGAGAAAAATATATATATAGATTTTTTCAGTTGTTCGGTACAAAAACGCATCTTCTTTTAATGACTTTGACCCGTAAGAATATAAAATACCTGTAATTGGACCGTTTTTTTTGTATTTTCATGCAGAACCGAAAGAATGCAACCCACGGAGAAACTCGCACACACGAGAAAGAAGGGAAAAAAATGATATCCAAAGAGTACTGCAGGATCAACCGGGTTTTAAGCTGTCGAGAGAAAGAGAGAGACAGAAATGCCCCGATTAGTCACAGTGCACGGAGGAACACCAGGGCGGCGCTAGAGAGCGGAGAGTCGTTAGTGCTTTATCAGGTGTGTGTGTGTGTGTGTGTGTGTGTGTGTGTGTGTGTGTGTTACTTTTTTTTTTTTCTTCTTCCAAAAATGTGGAAATGATTTATCATTCGTTTGAAGAGAAAGGGAAACAAAACACTTATTGAAAATCCCATCGGACGAAGGACGGAGCGACGCAGGGCTTGTGGGTCGGGTTCCAGAAGGATGCACAGCTGTGTGTAACCGTTACAGTGTGTTTGAGTGTGTGTGTTTCTCCAGTGTGTAATACTGTATGTCATATGTATACAGGTCAGTGCAGCCAGTCCAGCAGGGGGCGCTGTAACCCAGTACAGCTACTTCTCTCCAGCTGTGTGTGTGTGTGTGTGTGTGTGTGTGTGTGTGTTGAGTCTCTCCTCCTAATATTAATTAAAAAAACATATTTAGGATAGTGCTTCTTCTTATTTTTTTAAACGTTTGATTGTTGCAGAAAATCGCAGCAGTCCGTGTTTTTTCGCTCGATGGTGATTTTTCTTTTTGAAGGGTAGTGCTTCTTCTTTTTTCCTTACGTTAGACTGTTTTTTTTGTTTGTTTGTTTTTTGTTGTTGTTGGTGATGGTGTTGGTGGTTGCGCTGGCTGAAAGGTCGCGTTCACTCGGTGGCTATTTCTTAAAGGGTGCTAAGCGGCTGATGTTGTGCCAGAAAGGTGACGTGCTGCGTTTGGGTTCGTACTCGTATCCATCCGGGAGGAGGAAGTGTCCCGGATTGGCGGGATCGAGAGGGGGAGGGTAGGAGGGCGGGGCTGACCGTCCCACACCTAAGATGATGGAAGAAATAAAAAATAGTGATTAAAAAAAAAAAAATTTGCCTAGAAATCTGCACTGACATAGACAGGCATGTGGAGGTGGAAAGAGAGAGAGAGATGGAGTAACATTCTGGATTGTTTATTCTGAATTCGTACCTTTCTGCTTGGTGACTCTCCTCACTGTGAGAGCCGCCTGCCGCTTCTGATACTCCGAAATCTCAAACCCTGAAAGGTCAAAAACAAATCTGTGTATCATACGCTCACTTGTTTCTGATATGAAAGAAAATAAATGAGAAAAACACTTTTTTTTAAAAAAAAAAAAACACAATAAGTTTTTTAATTGATGGTTTTTCAATTTCTGAATTTGTACTTGAATCCAAAATGGAAACCAAAATGGATAACGAGCGCTCACATTGCATAAATGTTTTTGTTTTATAATCAGTGCAGCATGACCTGGAAGTTTTCATTTATTTCTTCATGTGCTTTATTTTAGTTTTAGTTTTATTTTTTATTTTTTTAACCTGAAGGGAATGGCGTTTCTTCATGCCATGTAATGAAGATGAAGCTACAGAAAACGTGTAAGTGAAATGTGTAACCCTTTGAAAAAACTGTCTATAATAAACATGAAAGCAGCTGCACAGGGCTTTTACAGATTTCCGAAAGCGGAAATTGAGTCTCTAAAAACATAGGTTTTCATTTCTATAAAAAAAAGAAATCGGAAAAAGAGACATTAACCTTTGTGGTTTTTCAAAGTGCTTTTCTAATTTTTTTTTCTTTTTTTTTTGGGGGGGGGGGKGAATGGGGGGTTATGTTGAAAAATCAAATGAACGAATAATTCACAGATTGTAAAATGATCAAATTCAACTATCAACAGCTGTGAACCCAAAAAACACTGACTTTTAAAAGCAGCATTCGTTTTTCTGAATAATAATGAAACTTCTTCTCTGTTTCTTTCTTCCTTTTAAGTTATTCACCTTTTTCATTAAATATATTTAATAAAGGATAATAGTATAAGTGTGCCTTGTTGATGATTATAGTCAAAGAATTTGTAGAAAGAGTTAAAATGTTAAATCTAATAATAATCTGCTGATCTTCTTCTTCTTATTATTATTATTATTATTATTATTATTATTATTATTATTTGAGGTTGAAGTCCAACTTGACTCAACACTCTCAGTTCTCACTTTTATTAGCGCTACGGTTTCAGAACATATGAGACAAACTGGTTTTATAACTGGTTTTAACTTCACGCAGGGAGAATAAACGTACATTGATCTGTCCATACATCTGTAAAGCATCAGTTTTCATAGTCTATTTGTCTTTATTTTGACTAACCTATGCTGTGCCGCGCTTTTGTTTGTGTTTCGTGAGGATTTGGGCGCTTTTTAGGGGCATTACAGTCGTTTCCGTGTGTTCCGCATACGCTGTGTATTTACAGTAAACGATTGCGATGATTGGCTCTGTGGAGTGACACGTATAGCCACGCCCATTTAATCAACGTTCCTACTACTCAACATTTGGGTTTAATTTATGGCGCAGATTTAACTTCAGGCAAATACAAAGGGACTCTGGCAAAGTTACATTACATTCTGTCCATTCTTCCGATGTATAAAACATAAAGATATCATTGAAAGAGCGGGAAGACGAAGCCTTTCTTATAGAGATGGCACATGACAATTTACTTCCTATTGTTCCTGGTGCCGGATTATTATATTTCTAGTTACTAAGTAATACAAAGTTATTATTTACAATTATATTTGTTATTCTATTAAATTAAATTTGATTTGTATAGCGCTTTTTAACAATTGTCAATGTCGCAAAGCAGCTTTACACAATCAAAAGAAAAACATAAACACATAAATAGTACAAAGCTGTCATTTTATTATTGTATATATTATTTTTTTATACTTTAAAAATATAAAATGAAGTATCTACTTCATAATTATTTTAATTTCACAGGACATTTATCATACAAAATTAACTTTCTATTCCTGTTCAGACATTCAGTTGGGTCAGCAGTTTGCATCTACAAACACAAAACACAGGAAAACACACACACACGGACACACACACACACACACAAACTCACCCTCTGGGAGAACTCTGAGACCTGCATTAACTTATACAGGATCTTTAAATTTTATGTAACTTTTTAAGTAGTTTTTATTAGGGCCCAAGCACTATGGCAGTTTAACTATTACATAAGCGTCACTGCTATGATGGTGCTGATGTCTGAAAGTGCTGATGTCGTATCGTTACGATGCTGCAGGGTGCTTGGGCCCGCACATCGTTGCTTGCAACTACATTTTAAACTTAGTTTTTGCTTTAGTTTCATTTAGAGTTTCATTCAGACTCTCCAGACTCACCGATCTTCTCGTCCTCCTGCACCATCTTGCGCTCTTCCTGGAACGCTCGCAGCCAGCGGATCTTCTCCTCCAGCTTCTTGGCGAGGAAAATATGGATTTCGTCCGAGTCTTTGTTGCTCAGCTTGAAGGCGTTTTTAACGCTGACGTTAAAATCGTCATCTCGGCCATCTATAGCGTCCATGACTTCATATCGGTCCATATCGATTCGTCCTTTATAGTAAAGGATATCACGTCGAATCAAGTCCTGTGTTTTGGGAAAAAAAGTGAGAATTTCGTGTGGAAAAACGGTATCAGAGTATGTTTTTATTATTATTATTATTATTATTATTATTATTCAAAAGTAAAATGTTTAATACAAAAATAGAATCTTACAGTAATATAGCACAATGTATATTCTATCTATCTATCCATCTTTTGTTTGTTTAGTTCTCATTTGTTCCTTTGTTTTTTCGTTCTTCTTTTTGTTTCTTTTTAATTAATTTCCATTCTTTCCCATAGCATATTTTGCTCATTTCCTTTTTTTGATTTCTGTTCTTTCTTTTTTCATTTTCTACTTTCCCATTGTAAATTTTTGGTCTAATCGTTTGTCTTTAACTCGCTTACTTTTTTTTTTCTCTATTTTTTAACACACTATCTCTACTTGTGTTGACCTTTTTCCATTTCCTGTACAGTGGAAACTTGGATTACGAGCATAATTCGTTCTGGAAGCGGGCTCGTATTCCAAAAACACTCATGAACCAAATAGACTTTTCCCATAAGAAATAATGAAAACTCAAATTATTCGTTCTACAGCCAAAAACAATAAATACATAAAAAATAATTAATAGAATATATAAAGTAAAAATAAAACAAATGAACCTGCACTTAGCATTTAAAAAAGTAAAAATAAATCCAGACAGTTAAGTGTTTCCGTTTGTGCACGCAGACGCCGTGTATTTGTATGTGTGTGTGTGTGTGGAATTAGCCACTCGCCTCGTCTTAAACAGTAAAACTCCTCCTTCCTCCCACACCTCGCTTTTTAAGTTTCACAACTAACATACACAATGCAAACACTGTTTTAACGGGGAAAAAAAAGAAATCTCTCTAATGATACTCGCGTGAGCAGACTAACGGAATCACTGCTGTAAAGTAAAAAATAAAAAATAACAAATGAACCAGCACCTTACCTTTGAAAAGAATCGCGACAGAGTAGAGTTTTCTGTGTAAATAAAGCGCGTCTGCAGCCGGGGAGAGTGTGTGTGTGTGTGTGTGTTGTGTCTGTGTGTGTGTCAAATTATGCGCACGCCCGCACACGCACACAAAAAGTACACATGAGAATAG
>QMIH01001576.1:95996-110907 GCA_003987875.1 Clarias batrachus | reverse complement strand
TATATATATATATATGTATATACACACACACAGACGGGAAGTGTGAGGAAACTAATTTGCGGATGATAATAAATAGAATAGTGACTCAATCTTATAGCAGATAGAAGAACACTGGTTACAGCAGGGGTCTCAATATGACGGAGATCAAATAAACTACAAACATCTGCTCAATAAATAAATCCAAGAGATTCTCATGAGGTATTTAGTGATGTACTGAACCTCGGAACATTCTAGAACCCACCGGAGAACTCACGGGTGAAATGTGGGAAATCGGTCGAGATGTTGTGGAGATGAATCTTTACAAGCGGTTTCTTTGTAACAGTTTTTTTCCCTCAGCAGGGACGAGCTGATCATTCTGATTCACACACATCTCCTCACACTTTTCAAGCTCATTTGTCTAATCATTATTATTATTATTATTATTATTATTTTATTCTCTAAAGTTGCTTTGTGACAATAACGATTGTTCAAAGTGCTGTTTACATAAAACTGTATTGAGGTGAAATGAGCTGCACTTGGAGAAACGAAAGAGGAAGCGAGAACCTCAGAACTACAGAAGGATGAATGACAAAACATGAAATCCTCTCCTGACAGAAACCGTTAGCAAGCCTTTAATCAGTTTATGTTTTAAAATATTAACTTATATTCAATAATAATTATTATTTAAAATGATAAAATTTTCCAGACATGACTTTCATCACTTGATGCCACTTTTAGTGCATTATTCTGTATTTTCTTTCTCCTCGTGAATCCTTTTTTGTTTGTTTTCTCCATCCTCCTTGCTCTCCTACTTTCAATTCTTTTCTATAATCTTATCTTTAACTGCTGTCTCAAACAGCACTTTATTTCTTTGCCTTTTATCGATTTCTCCTCTTCTCTTTATTTTTGTTTGTCTTTTTTCTTTTCTTCAGTTTTTCCCTCCTTTGTTCCATCATTTATTCCTACCATTTCACATTCTTTATATTTTTAAATCAAATTTTACTTCTGTTCTCTTTCTACTCACTGATTTTCCCTTCAGTCTCTTAAACTCCATCTTTCCTGCTTTTCCCCCCTGTCTTCCTCCTCTTTGCTCATTCTTTCTATTCACTTATTCTTTCTAATTGCTTTCTCTTAATCAGTCTAGTAACAGACTGTAACGTCGGTGGAAGGAGTCTCTCCAGAGTAAGTGCTTTGTAACATTCGGAAGTGAAGCTGTAATATGCTAGTTTTTTTTTTTCACATTTTCAGGACCGGAGCGTTTATGTTTCTCTGCAGTAACAACCTGAAAGTGTGTGTTTTTTTTTTTTTTTTAGTCTTATGAACATAAAGAGAGAGAATGAAGATGGGCTGATGAGGGAACGAGTGTTTTTAGCTTTTATAACAGAAGGGACAACAGGAACTCCATCACAACATTTTTTTTTTTAAGCCAAAATATTTTTAAAAATCCAGGACGCTGTGATGAGCTCTTGATAAGAGCAGACAAAAAGCAACATCAATATAAGAGGAATATAACACATGTGGACCTGCCACTGTAGGAAAACAATCAACACCAAGGTGATCTCAGTAACTCTGCTTTATCACACCACCTCCATCACTCAGTATTTAACGTTAAAGAACGCCGTTTATACATTTGACACATCATTATTTTTCTTGTATCTTTATTGGAATCTGATCAGGATGGACAGCCTCCTGAGACTCAACAGGAATAAAACACCTCCTGCGTTTACATGGACAATACTTCTTGGTTTTGCTGTTCTTTCTAGCAGACGACTCCTGCCATTGTTGGACTTGAGGACAGTAAAAGACGACCTTTTCAGCTCAAGAAGAGCGCTAAACCGTCCTCCTGAAAGCTCATCACCTCAGCTAACATTAGCACCACATGGGGCGTTAAATCCAGCAAGATAAACTATAGATAAAGTGTTGGGCCAGCAAATATTTGCCTACTGAACGCGAATTGGATCAGAATATAATGACTTGGGTGATTACATGATTGAGTTTGTAATCTGATAGAGCTATTATTCTGATCATTAGTTGAATATCGGCATCATGAAATAGTCGGCAGCGAATGTTTTAGATGTAGTATTTCTGCCCTCGACCAGCAGAGGGCAGAATGAGATTAAATTGCAGTTGGATTCTGAAGAAACGTATGAAGCAGCTTCAATAAGTCGTGGGCCTTCATTAAACCCCGCCAAAATCAGTCGCAGTCGGTGCTGGACCCTCCAAAAGGCAATGCAGGCGGTCGCCTAGGGCCCCGTGCATGTTATTAAAAGCACTTCCTTCTCACCACAATGGAACATGAACTCAAACATGTGGTTGTGCTCGCAACTCACGGACCCTTTAAACATGATACAACTCATAACAACGGTGAGTAAAAAAAAAAAAACGTTGTTGTGAATGATATCATGTATATATGTGTATCACACTACTCACCATATTAGCTCTGTAATCGACGAATGACACATTGTTGAAAACGATAATGAATAGAAAACGACGGTTTAAATAAAAGAATAAAAGATCTGAAACATACACAGAAACACCACATACTAATGAGAACTGGAGTGCCGTAATGATCATAGTATTCGTGCACATAGATTCCACTATATCTCTTTAAATTGCTCACATTTGATAAAAAGTTTTTTTTTTTTTTTTTTAAATGTCCTAAAATGTCCTATTTTAGATCCGTCCTTAACATTTCTTAATGTCTCATTGCTGATTATGCCGTTGCATGACAGAGATTAAAATATCTGGAACTTGATTTCTGACAGCACCTTTTCTATGGTAATATGGATATAACTGATTTGTGTATTGTCTCTCACAACATCGTCCGTCTCTGTGAAATTTTTAATCTATGCGATGCACTCTGGCGCTATTTTAATTTGAAATGACATGGCAACCAAACGGTAACCATTTGAAGCCGAAAAAATGAAGAGAAGAAAAGCAGAGGATGAAACGCAAGCTCAAACTAAAGGCGTGTACTGCTATACATTTATTGCTATAATATTAGTAAATATTTGTTTTAATAGGTGCAGTGATGCCGGTGATCACAGACACACTTGTGTCACATATGAGTAGGGTTGCTAAGGTTGTAGAGTAGAGAAGTGTTTAGGCTAAACGTGTAGTTAAATGTCTGCACAAGGTAGCGGTATGTACAGTCGCTGAAATGTTCAAATGAAATGCGAGTGTCTTTGCGTGCTCTCCGTCATTGGGGGTTGCTACGTTACCTGGTTGCTAGCTGACAGCGGCGGGAGATTTAACTGTACAGCGAGCAGCTCAGGAGGGCAACTAGTCCACCATGTAAACGAAAAAGAATGTCTACAGAAATATAAATCTACTCCCACAGGCGCGGTTTATCAATCTGCTGTTCACTGCTTTTTCCCAGCACACCTGCCCGAATTCACTAGACTCACCCAGGTGTGTCAGAAGCTTCCAGAACTTGATTACGAGCACTCCAATCACAGGAACCCAATCATCCTCCTGCTGCTTTCGAGATGCTGTAACCTAAAAAGGGAAACGTTTTAAGAGGCTTTGAGCTCCACATGGTTTTTAGTGCATTTGGTCTCGTCAACTTTTCTGCACGAGTTCCCCACGAACCTTAAAGGTCGCTCAAAAGCCCTGAGGCAGGATAAAGTCAACTTCCATTTCAAAAGGGCAAAAAGAGGAAGATCATTTATTCATACATCTTTAATTACAACGTAATCATGGTGAGAGTGATTGAACATCCGGTGTTTAAACCCAGAATGCTGAAGAGATGCTCCAAGGCTTTCCACAATATACAAGCTAGTCTGTCTCTGGAAAACTAGGTGGAGCCTGTCAGCGTGGTTCCAGAACACTTGCATCTTATTTATCTACCTAACCAGCATGTCTATTTACCTCCATATCTACGTAAATATCTACCTACCTTCCTACACATCTAGTCGACCTGAATTTTATTACATGAATTTTCTCGAACTGAATTTGTGATCTTGAGAAACAGTATTGTATTTTAAAATTTTTAAATATTTTTGAACAGCAATTTAATTTTTATTTGAAATATCCAACCACAATAAATTGCAGTGCCAAAAATTGCAAACATTGTAAATGCTGTAAGGATTCTTTCACATCAGATGAAATTGCAATACTGAAAAAAGTTTTTTCAGTATTGCAAAAGTTCCAACATGCTATTTTGCTTTGGGGAATTTTGGCCCCGTTATACATCCATATACATCTACTTACGAATCTACCTTCGTACTTGTCTACCTACACATCTACCCATGTACCTACCTATATACCTACCTGCCTCTCAGGACATCTGGCTCCAGGATAATGAAAGAAATTTGACTCGCCTGTCCCTGGAATGTCTGGCAGCCTAAATTATGTCCCAACTCATTTACACTGAAGATCTGCGATCAAAAACTGCTTACAACATTAACACTCTCAAAATTGAGCAAATCAGATTCTTTATGAATATTTCGTATTCTATTCATGTGTGGGGGTTTTTTGGTCCCAATTTTAATTTTAATTGAACAGTCAGCGTCGTCACCCGGAGGCTGAACGATGATTTCATTAACTCCTCAAAACAGAGAAACACATTAAAGTCACAGTTAACACATTTTACAAAGACACACAAATTCACTTGAGTCTGAGTTTATTTCCAGTTGAGAAATAGATTATTTCTGTCGGTGTGTGAGTGTGTATGCACTCGGAGGCAGTATGGGTAAACGGTCGTGATTGGCAGCTAATTAAATCCCAGAAACATTTAACTTGATGATTAAACATTCATTGTCTGTGACGATACATCTGTATTAAATTTTTAAAGGCTTGTTTTGATTTCAGCTAGCTCACATCACCAGCAGAGCAAAAGTGTGAGCATTCACTTACAGATCACGACTAACGACTGTACCGAATGCGGAAAATACAAAACAAAAGGTGCAGAATAACAATAAAACAGCATCAATTTTCTCACAGAATTGTTTTTTTTTTTTTTAATGTGGGAACCTTGTTCTCAGTATATACTGTGTTAAGTGCATGATGTTGGTTTTGGTGAAACATTTACAAAATGATTTCCAATCGACTACCAACCAACCGAACTCTAGCATCGCTCATAATCTCCCAGACGTTTCTTTTAATCTGGTGACACTTAAAAGCGTTATGTAAAGCTGCCCGAGACGAAAGATGAAAGATAAAACAAAGAACTTACATTCATTTTTTTTTTTTTTTGGAAAAACTTGACTCTTTTCTCCCCCTCTCGAACACTAACTACAGGGGGAAAAACAACCTTTAAAGTAGAACAAAGAACTTGATTTGAACATATAAAACTTCAAAGACTTTTTGTTGTGTTTTGTTTTTGTTCCCAAGCATCACCGTGTTCACCAAAAGGTCCCCACAAGTGTGAAAAAATTTCAAACTACTAACGATAAAAAAAAAAAAAATGAAAAAGATACACAAAATGTAGGACTTTCAACCTTAAAAAGTTTATGGAAAAGTGTTCAGGGGTAAATCTAAAAGATGTTAACCAACATTTGTTAAAAAAGGTTCAAGTCTAGTCCTGACGGAAGGAGCAGCAGAAATGTTGATACGTCGGCACAGTTTTGTTTCAAACTTGCGATCATATCGAAAAAAATTCTGTCTAGCGAGTCGAAAAAGATTTGCAAAGCACAAAACAAAAAGGCCCTACACTTCTGCACATATATAAAATCATAGACAACTGCTACATAAACGCCAATCAACGTGGCAAATAAAAAAAGACATCATGGATGTCTGAGAGAAAAAAAAAAAAAAAAGAACTACACCATCACTAAAATATAATAGCTTATAGCTGTAAGAATATAACAGTAACAGTAGAGATACAAATCATGATGGTCAGTAAACATCCAGCTGTGTCTTTGGCCATGAGACCTGGTCACTTTGATTTTTTTATTTCCTGGGTGTTCACATGTTGCGTTTGGGGGTTGCCGTGGAGAAGCCCACCACCTCCAGGTCCGTCCTCCTACTCTTGGTCGTAATCTCTCTTGGAGCCTCAGATTGGTCAGATCGGTGATGAGGTATACCCTGGGTGATACCAACTGGTCGGCTTTTCCACTGTCCACCAGGGTCAGCACCACCACCACCACTACCACCACCACCCCCTCCCGAAACGTCCCTGTCAGCAGCGATTTTCAGAATTCGTGCTGTGCTGCTATTCGGGTAAGCAGCCTGTAGGGGGAGATGTGAAGGCCTGACCGTTGGCTGACAGCTTAAACTAGAACTTTCCATCCAAGGGGTACGACGCGAGGATCTCTGTTGCTGCTGAGATACAGAGGTGTCCTTCTGGGAGGAATCAAAGTCACAGCCATGCCCCTGCCTCCGGCTCCGTCCTTGTTCAACCACGTCACAAAGGTCTCCTCCGTCTGCGCTGTTTTTCCTACGGTGGAAGGAAGCAGCGGTCTTGTGGCCATGGGAAACAAGAGATGCGTAAAGCTCGCTCGTCTGGAGCTCGAGACTGTCCGTATCCAGAGAGCGACTACGTCGGTTCAGAGCAAGGGGTGCCGGAACCGGAGGACAAGGACGACCGAGGCTGAGGTGACGAGGAAGGCTGGCGATTCCCCAAGCGCTGCCGAGTAACAGACTTTGCTCGTAGGCATCAAAGGTTCTCTGATCGCATTCGGCGAAGGCATCCTGCTGCAAGTAACAGCCATCGTCTTCGAACGCCTCGAACGGGGATTCCAACTCCTCCTCTTCCTCTACAAGCTCTTGCTGTTCGCACTCACCCTCGTTCTCCATGTCGACCACGTCAAAAGTGACGATGGCAGGAAGAGCACTTAGACTTGGTCCGAATGGGGAGCTGGATTCCGAGCCATCCAAGCTCTCTGTGGAGTTGCGATAGAGTCTAGCGTTTTTGGTAAAATCGACTAATGCTTGTGAGAAACAGACCATTAACTCTTCCTGTGATTGGCTGCAGCCTCTAGTGGGCGGTAAAGAGCCATCATTGCACCTATCTTGCTTAGAATACAGTACTGCATCTTTTACAAAACTTGTTGCCTTTGAGACTTGTGCACTTAACCTTGAGTCAGCATTAAGACCGGACAAAGTTCTATGCTGCACCTGCACCTGATCTCCCTGCACCTGAGACGAAACTTCTTTTAAGGCTTGGGTGCCTTCTTGCAGTTGTCTCGGTCCAGACTGGTGGTGTGCTTCCGCTTCGGACCCTTCCAGAGGGTTTGAGTCACCGTATATCCGCTCACCACAATACAGAAGCTGATCTTTAGACGGGTTTCTCAGGTTCTGCAGCTCACAACACAGCAGGGCGTGCTGGATCTTACTCAATCGCTCCTCTTCCGTTTCCATGGCACCAGATTCCACGGCAGCAGACGTCAAGGCATAAAGAAGATCTCCTTTACCTTTGTTTCCACCCAGCAACCCTCGACTGTCTTTAGAAGGTAAAGGCGGACTAAGCAATCTGTCATCTGGCTCAAAAAGTTCGTAAAGGGCGTCGCCGCTATAGCTGTCCCGGGGAAGTCTTTCCTGCTGTGGACGTTCACGGGTATCCTCGTCAGCTCCTGGCGTTGTGGAATCATAGTAACCCTCGTCACTGTTTGGGACCGAGCCCTGGCGGTCACTCTGGGGAGTCAGAAGATCGTTAGGTGTGAGGACCGTTTCTGTTATTCCCAAAGGACTAGCACTGGTGTTGCCGCTGGTGCTGATGGTGACGTGGAAGGAGCTGGTTGGCTGATCGGGGGTTGAAGACGGGCTAATGGTCTGTTCCGATGGAAGGTAGCACACCTCGCTGCCCTCCGACTCCCACAGGCTGTGCAGGTAGTCGTTGTCCACTTCGTCCGGAGTTGCCATCTCCTCTCCACCCCCCTGATAAGTAACCAGGCAGGAGCTGCGCTTGCCAGCATTACGACTTCCTCTCTCGCCGGATACCGAACTTTCCGCGACACTGACATCATCCTGATCAGCGATGATGTCACCGCAACCGGTCAACGAGTCAAAACTCTTCAAAGAGGACACATCTCCGAACATCAAGTTGTCGGCCGAGGTGGCCGGGTCAGCCTCGGGTACATCTGTGTGTACTTCAGTGAGGCGCACCATCTCAGAGTCTGCGCACAGCGGCTGCCTATACGTCACCAGACCACGGTGTTTCTTTCGCTCCGTTTCTTCCTCTGCCTCATCTTGTCCTTCATCACCACTTTTTTCTTCTTCTTCTTCTTCCTCTTCCTCCATAGCCTTTGACTTTAATTTCTGAGGCACTAGCGTTTCCTCGATCACACATGGGTGAGCATTAACGGCGGGCGATTCAGTAAACTCTCCGCTGTTGGATTCCGTAGGCACATCTGGCTCTAGCAAATCAATGTGGCACTTGTTGTCATTGTTGTTACCATGACAACCGAGGGTCGTCATCTTACCAAGCACCACTTCACCCGAGGACATTTCGAGCATCTCGTTTTTATCCGCTTCGGCGTGATGTTTGTTTTTCCGGTGCTTCCTGATACTGCTGAAAAGACCTCGGAGGCCTCTCTTTTGTCGCGGGAGAGACTGAGACTTTGCAAAACTTTCCTGCGTTTTCTGCAGGTCGCTTGAGCTGTTTGGGGTGTGGAACTCAAACTCTGCCGACGTCACATCACCGCCACTTCTCATGCCATCTTCCCAGCATGCCCTGCTGACACCATCATACGTCTGGCTCTTGGTCACGCCCATTTTAGACGACCATCGTCCTTGACCCTTGCCTCTTCCCACAAAAAAGCTGGGCAGCATACAGATGCTCTTTCGACCTCCAAAAAACTTGAAGGCCGTCTTGCGTAGCTTCCCTGCCGGGGGCGACTGGGGTGTCTGAGGATCAGGGGAGATTGGGTCTGATGGAGGGCCACCAGCCGCTGCACCAGGCAGCTCACTTCCAACAGGAGTCTCCATGGCGACTCAAACTTGATGTTACAGTCGTATAATCATGACACGGACGCCACTCCCACGTACAGACGAAAGGAAACAGAGAAAACGTCCGTCAAACACATCTTCTGCCATGTCGCACCTGAAAAAAAAAACAAAAAAACAATTAAACCTCTAGAAATGTGACTTAAAACCAACAACAGCCAAAGAACGACACAGGAAATTGAGAACCGATTAGCTACCCATCATTGAAACATAAAATCTAATTAATTTCAGTGTAAAACTTTTTTTTTCTTCTCTACATGTTGTAATCATTTGCAGGACCACACCAAGCTTTCATCACTACTTTTTTACATTTACAGAATGTACTTTTAAGTTCCTCTGGAAAGCACTGATAAGAGGGAACATAGCATCGGCACCAAAACTATAAATAAAGGCAAAGAAAGTGAGTTTCATCATGAGAGCTAGGCTAAAGATAAGTCCACATTGATCATTTCTCTCAAGAGGCATTCTTGCAAATGTATATCTCTGGTGAACCAAACAGGGCTTTGGAGAACATCGCATCAACAGACTATGGAATGCAGCCTCATGATTCCAACATTTCTTTTCCTATACACACACATGCAGTAGTGTAATTTTCTTTTGACCGTGTAAAGCTGCTTTGTGACAATGACTATTGTCAAAAACGCTATACAAATAAAATTAAACTGAATTGAAATGAATACCTCGGGGAGATCCGATTAATATTACAATTCTATAAGCATTATGATTTTATGTATATATTGATTCTATACAACATTTCTCCCCGGATTTCGTTTTTATTTAATTTTAAACTTTAAAAAAAGTTTAATGAGTAATTAAATGTAGTGAGCTACTTTAGTTCTCACTTAAAACCCAAGTAAAGCGTTTAAACAATACAAACTAACTTCAAATACAAGAGTTTAACATTTAACTTCAGATGAGGGTGTGTAAACAGTTCAAGAGTCACCTGTACGATTATTAAGAAAAGGTGATGTTTTAACGCCTAATTGTCTCCAAAGTCTCAAAACTCAACTTGACAGTGAGTCCGCGGGTTGAGCGACAGGAAGAACAGAAGAAAACGGAAGGGTGTGATGCATGCGCAGAGAGAGAGAAACCATCAGAGCATCAAAAGGAGCCAATCACATCCTGGTGCTCAGAATGTAGCGCTCTCTCTGGCCTCTGATTGGCTGGAACCGAGTGACATGGTAAGTGCTTACTTCTTATGATCTTGAAGTGTAAATCTTGAGTGATAATAATGACCATGAACGTGAGAAAGTTATAGAACCGAATTATTCACCGAATAAATCTCTGTGCTGATTGGTGAAATAATACTGCTTTGTTTTATGCTGGGCGTGAGTGTATGACTGATTCAGAAATCTGGGATTGTTGTCAGGAAAATACACATACATGAATCACGCCCACCTCAAGGGAAAAAGTGCTAGATTACTGATATATTAATTATTCTCTATAAAAGCATCGGAAAAGCACCACTTAATGATGCCTGGTCTAGCCCATGAATAGACTGATACATGTGGAAGCGTGATTATTCTTCAGTTCTGGGGCATCTTATTTATTCTAAGCAGGAATACATCTTGATTTCAGGCTTTAATAATAGTAATAATGTTGGTTTTCACAAACTCTTAAGAGAACATTATGATAATTACTGTTATTATGAGGTACAATTACCCCTGGTTAAACAGAAGCTCACTGTGTAAACAGAGCCGATCACACTTTATAGCGTGGCGCACTGCGGTCCGGCGCCTCTCGGTGTTGCATTTCGATGCTAAATGAATTTCTGAGAACTGAAATGGACTTTAACAGAAAAGCAGAAGGGCGGGGAAGTGAGTTTTACAACCTGACAGCTTGCAGATGGAGAAGTTGAAAAGATGCGCAAAAGCAATAAGATCAACATCTGAATCTCACAGATCTTCAGTCCTTTTGCTTCCATTTCGCACCACTAATAACCATTTTAAACCCCTCTCTGTAACCTTTACCCTGTCAACGCTCCCCTGGGGTTCCTCAGGGAGCGGAATCAGGACCGATTCCTAAAATTATTCCATCTTCCTGAAATAATGTTTCTGCCTCACGACATCTGTTATTAGGGCATGACATTACAAACATAGCAATCTTAAAGCAAAGGTTTTTCCAAAATCATCTCAGAAACTTCCTTACAGAATGACGACAAAAAAAATCTCTGTGGAATAAACCACGAACACAATTAAGCAATGTAATTTGCATCTACAACTGTAACTTCTAAACATGGACATTTAAAGTGATTTATTCTTCACAAGAAATGTAAAAAAAAAAAAAAAATTTTAAACAGAGCTCTTATTGTAAACTGCTGTTAGCTTAGCCAGTCCCACACATCAGCTCCATGACATTACACACACACACACACACACACACAGCATAAACGAGTTAAAAATAAAATATTTTTAATGACGGATTAATTAAATACACGTTTAAATACGTATTGTCGATTCCCACATTACACCTAGGTTTATTTTACCTCAGCTAAAATCCCACCAGTATTCCGACACATTCCAGCCTCTCGTCCATTCCTATTGGTTACCGCGAACCCGCCTCCTGTGCTGCGATTGGCTAACTTCACTCTCCGGCAAGCGAGCAGAGGCGAGGGTGTCCAATCCCAGAGAGCGAGGGGCGGGACTTGTCGGAATGCGCGTGAGGAAACAACAAAGCCTTCGCTAACGGTTTGGCTCGGTTAGCCTCTGAGCTAACGCTGCGTTACCCAGAGCTCATAACTCAGACCTTGTATAATGCTTAATCGTTCTTTGTTTCGTTTCGTTCTGCGCCCGGTTATCTAACTCGTAAAAACAGCATTTATACTAAAAGAAGAACAACAACAAAAGAAAACAGACTCACCATTTTATTTTTATTCCCGGTTTAACAGCGGCACTTAGCAACAGTCTGTGCAGGAGGAAAATCACTCGAGCGTCTGAGCCTAGTCGTGGCGCGTCACTTCCGGGAAAACCGCGTGGCTCGTCGGGAAATGTAGTCCTAGAAAACGATACGCCTACAGAAATCATGTTTCAGCGCCAGTACGCGGTGAAATACCATATAATAATGAAGATATAATTGAAGTACATAATGGATTCTTTGTTTAAATATTAAGCCGTTCAATTGTAATACTACATGCAATACTGGATGCTTCAATATTGCTTTTTTTATTTTACTGTTCCATTTAGAAAATTACTTAGCTACATACTAGGGGGGAAAATACAAATATTATGAAAGTTGTAAATGTTTCCTAAGGCAAACACAGTCTTGAGAGACCCTTTTAAGAATAGAAATAAAATGTAAAAAGAGTTCAACAACTTCCAACATGTTTCAAAATAGGAATTTAATCAAAGCTACTATTAATGTACACATAATATTTTTTAAAAAGTCATGATTTCACAGGAAATTTGCGGTAAAAAAAACGTTAGGTCAAGTCAAATCTTATAAAAAATAAATGTAAAAAGAATTTGGAAATAATTTTTTTTAAAAGCTTAGTGGAAAAGGAAAATGTGAAAATCAACAAAGTACAAAAAATATTTATATTTGTATCAGTGTGCTGCTTTTATGAACAAAAACAACACCAAAAAAAAAATATCTTTTTTTACATTAATTTATTCACACTGTAACTGTTGAATTAATGTAACTTAATTGGACACTTATGACTTTAGCACCGTGGTAAGTTGGTTGAGTAAATGAGTGCGTTTTATTCCTCGGGATGAAAGGCTTACATACCTGCAAGATAAACATACACAACTTTCTAATAACTGTAAATTTTTAAAAAAGTAAAATGTAACAAAAAAGTGCAGTAACGGAGTGCAACGCTTCTCTTGTCTTTGATCATCGTATTTTACACAAACAAAAAATGTAAACACTGTAAAAGCCAAATGAGCATCTTGTTTTATCAGCATAGTGGAAAAAGAAAAAAGTTATTGTTTCCAATCTTTTTGACATAAACGTTTTGTTCGTTCAATTATTTTTTAAAAATGTTTTGGAAAATACCAACATAGCAAAAATTTCTAAAAGTTGCAAAACTATTAGTTTACGGTGTTTCTCCAAAACTATTTGTAATGTTGTTTACAATCAGAAATTTTGATAAAGGCAGAAGTGCCTTGTGGGTCGTCTTTTTATAAAAACGCTATGCTGTGATCAGTCTGGCATTTTGAGGGCATGGCTTAAAAAGTTTTTTATTGTGCATAAAATATGCAAAGTCAGGGGCGTGGCTAAAATACCATCCATTATTGGTGCTGTAATGCATAAAACAACTGGAATTTGTCTAATGGGGCATGGCCGGAATGCTTTATGCGAGATTGTTCGGGGCGTGACTAAGAAACGCAATTCTTTTACAACAATTTGTTTACTCTTGTTCAGAAAAAGCAACATCATCATTGAGTGTTTTACTATGAAAAAAAAATCCTTGAAATGTTAAAAATGTGTGAATGTTTGGGGACATGGCTAAATGAGCATTTATTACAAATAGCCATGTTTAATTTTTTTTTATACGTTTTTTTGTACGTAATGTACAATGACTTTTTGTTAAAATACCATGTATGGGGAGTGGTGTTCAACTATGGTGTTACTTTGTCACTGTAATAACGTTGTTCACAGTGTGCATGTGTGTGTCCTGAGTTTGTTCTTTCCCTTTGGATTACAGCTTCAGCTCAAATGTCAGTTTTGTTACTATGGCGATTGGAGGGGATCCGTTTTCTCCGCCTCCAATTCAGAGATCTGCGTTGCCATAGAAACAGGTTTGTCCTTTTCCGTCACCTTCGTCTGGCTCCCGGTTTTTCCCGGATCTGACTCCGCCTCTCCTCCAGTGCCATCGCTCGAACATGTAGAGTCTCCGTTCGTCTGGTCAAAGGACGATGTAGGCGTGGCCTCGGCGTGGCCGTTCCGATCTGGAAGCGCGCCGATTGCTCCTTCAGAAGCCGAGAGGACTCCGTCAGCGATAGCTAGCTGCTGATTGGTGGAGAATGATGAACGTTACCTGAATGAATTCGTACAATTGCGTACTGAAGTGTCGAAAATATCGGAACGGCGCTTACTCTCTGCAGGTCCGTCATGGTCCTCTCCTCGAAGGTTTGTCTCAAGGTCAGGGACAGCAGTGTGTCCAGGATGGACTGTCTCGGGTGCATCCCTTTATCGTAATGGTTATACATCCCGCACCAAAACCTGACACACACACACACACATTTACACAAACTCAAAACAGAGCTACATCAAAAACTCTTTGTTATTTGATATGTTTCTGTGCGTGTGTGTGTGTGGTCGCGTACATACTTAAAGTGCAGCGGCAGTGTGTTGGGTCTCAGTAAGCCGTTGTGTGTAGTGCGTTTGTACAGCGGGTTCCTGAACTCGTCCTGATGCTCCAGGAAATACGACCACACGGAGAACGTCCTCTCTCTGAGCCTGAACACACACAATTTTTGAAATACCCAAGAAAATTAAACCTCAACTAGCTATTAGAAAAACACTACAGAAAACAAAACAAACACTCCTTTTATTTTTACTATTGTTTTTTTTTCATTATTATTATATTTATTGTTAATTAGTGATCCTGTCAGTAACCATCCGGCTAGCAAGTTCTCTAGCAGAACACCCATATCTGTCCATTAGTTAGCTAGCTAGTCGCATTGTCAGTTTGGTACATTGGTTGATCAACACTTTATTAGTAAAGTAGTCGTGTTCCGTAGCTAAATATGTCGCTTGGCTAGCTACCTATGTTTGTCAAGTACATTACTTTTTATAAAAGCTTTGTGAGGACCGGATGTCCCCATAATGACATTACATGACGTGTGTGTGTGTGTGAATGTATCTGTACCTTAGCTGCTCTCTCTCTCGCTGGTTGTTGCCGATGAAGTTGCCGTAGTGACAAGAGTAAACGTGTTCGTGGATGGAAAGCAAGAAGCGCTCGTTGAACTGAAACGCGCAGGGGAACTGCTCCATCAGCTGCCACACACACTCCACAAACTGCGTGAACACGGGGGACACCTCCTTAGGGTCGCCTTCCAGGTGTCCACACCTAAACACACACACAAAAACATGTTATGGAGAC
>QMIH01001576.1:84693-95908 GCA_003987875.1 Clarias batrachus | reverse complement strand
TATATATATATATGTGTGTGTGTGTGTGTGTGTGTGTGAACACCGTTGCTAGGCAACGGCAAAGCAGTAACAATGCGCAAGTAGGGCTAACGATTTAGCATGGTACCCACGTCACCGTTTCCCTCAGATGCTAGCTAGCTAGCTAGCTTATCAGTTAGCTAGATACTGGATGTTTATCAGGGATATCTCTGTCAGCAAGCTGCTAAAACGTACCGTACTGATACTGGACCATCAAAATCCACACTTTAGATTATACTAGCTAGTTATGATTGAACGTTATTTAGCTGCTGTGTACATTTTTTAAAACGCATGACTACTTGTGATTCTTGTTAACGGTTTCAAACCGATTTATTTCTTGTACAAATTTGCTGTGTGTGCCTGCGTGATTGGACCCAGATTATACTTAAAATGTTCGACTTAACTTTAATAAAATGTTTAATATTTCACATTACACTTTCATCACCTGTGATTGAATTTGTGTCCGAAAGCAATCCACTCCTTCTCGATCAGAACCTGAAAAAAATCAAGAACATGTTAGAATTATAATAATACGTCAATAAGTCCTGCTGTGTGTGTGTGTGTGTGTGTGAGAGTGTGTGCGCACTCACCATAAGTCCTTTGATGGTTCTGTAATAGGGGTCGAGCAGCAGGCAGGCGAGAGAACACACCTGCGCCGTGCGATCCCATCCATCAGAACAGTGCACTAACACACTCGCCCCCTCATCCCCTACTGCCTAGACACACACACACACACACACACGTCATGTGTAGTATTTACGGGGACACCCGGTCCTCAGTAAGCAATACGTCCTGGACATCTACACTCTTAACTGTTAGATGATGTAGAACAACGTTAGCTTAAGTGAAGTACACACTTTAGAGAGGAAGACTCCTGCATCCATGACGGCCTTGATGTGTTTCAGCCAGCCGGAGTTTTCCAGTCCGGTCAGATAGTCACTCATAGACGTGTTCTTCTGAGCACACACTGATGGGGTGAAAAAAATATATAAATAAATACATAAATGGAAAAAAAAACACAGTTAATATAAATTAAAAACATAAAACAGATCACAAAGATCACACTCAGCTGGTCCCCATAAAACAGGTTAATGATCAAGTCATGATCTGTGTGTATGTGTGTGTGTGCGTGTGTGTGTAAGCAAGCTTACACTCCAGTAGTTTCTGTAAACTGCTTCGCATGACATGGATGTTCTCAATGCCCTGGAAGTGAAACCTGATGTTGGGATAGTTGTCCTCGTTTTCATATCCCTTTCCCGCAGCTCGGTTAGCCATAGCATTCAGCTAAACACACACACACAGAGTTAGGTAACTAATATATTTTGCTAGCTTAACAGCTACCTGATAAAGACAGATCACTCTAAAACCAGCTTTAAACTGTAAGGTTAAAGGTCACAGTTCGTGTCCAAAACGTTTACAAAGGGAGGAGGGAAGGGGAGGGGGGGTCATTAGACAAACACCCAACCGACTGGGGTTGAAGGGTGACGGTGGTACCTTAGGCCGTGTGTCCACCACGTAAATAAAGGGACAGTTGGGATTGGCCTCACTGATGGCCTGCAGCATCTGTTCATCCTCGATACAGCGGGAACTTAAACCGGAGAGAGGCTGACTACACCGACAGATCGCTGCCTAGCAACACAACAAACAAACAAACAAACAAACATGTAAACGAAAGCAAATGTCTGTTGCTCATGTACTTCATGGCAGTTCAGTTGGGATTTTGTGACAATTACACACCCATCTGTTTAACTGTATAAACATCTGTCCCTCGTACACGCCCACCGGTCCCTCGTACACGCCCACCAGTCCCTCTATTCTCCACTCTGTATATTTCTATGCGCCTGTATGTCCCTTTATGCACCCCTCTGCTTCTCGATATGCCCATATGTCCCTTTATATACACACGCAAGAATGTCCCTCTATACGCCTGTATTTGTTTTTTTATACACCCCTATATACACCCATCTGTACCTTCTGCACTCATTCATGCCTCTATGCGAGCCTTTGTCCCGCCATACGCCCGGTCGTCCTTCCACACCCTAATCTTGCTATCCGCCACCCATCTGTCCATCTGCACACCTCCCCGTCCCTCTATACATCTGTCTGTCTATACCACTCTGTCCCTCTCCATCTTTTGGTCTTTAAAAAAACAAAGAAAAAAACAGCAGTGGGCACATATTGATATGACTAAACCTAAATCATTGGTGTGTGTGTGTGAGTGTGTTTACCTTGGTGTCTTTGTGATAATATGACAGAGCGGGCAGCCGGCCCCGACTCCTAAACGTGGCGCTGCCTGTTACCGTAGCAACACTGGCACATTTAGGAATGCCGAGCACAGGCGGGTACGTGGAGCAGAGCTGAGAGAGAGACAGCAGAGTCAGTGTTTACAGGAAGCGCAGGACTCTGCTGACTCAGACAGGAAGCGCTCATACCTCGTAGTTACTGTTGAGATCACTGATTTCCCACAATTCATTGGGCAGGCCCATCCTGCTGAAGTCGGCGGTCACGCTGATGAGGTCCCAGCCCCGCCGCCGCTCCTCTTCACCCTGCTGGGGGTTGTACAGGAAGGCGTAGAGCTCCTCCTCCTTCACTGCGGCATCACAGGAACGTCATCGTCATGCTGAGCGTGTCCAAGTGTGTGTGTGTGCGTATGTGTGCGTGTGTGTGCGTACCTGGTTGAGACAGACGCAGGAGGGACTGATGGACGTCCTGGGCTTCCTTCTCTCGGGGCAGCACCAGATGGAGACGCTGGAAGGTTTTACAGTGGATGAGCAGCGGACTTCCCGACGCCGTGGTTGGAAGTTTCTCTACGGACGAGATGTGATGATGCAGAACCTACACACACACACACACACACACTTTACAATGACCATGTATCCATCCACAGCGTTCACGACAAACGGACTAAGGAACGTTTCCTCGAGTCATGTTCAGCCAATCACAACGTGAGTCACACACGACATCATCGCTAAAATTATGATTTGCTGAAAAACTTCCATACTCAACGCTGCTTAGTTTGACAGTTTAACCAAATGCTAGTTTTGCTGAATGCTAGCTAGTTCGCTAGAATATTTACATGATATACAATTGTGTAAGCCATAGCTAGGCCGTAGCTAATTACTTAATAAATTACTGTATAACTATAAATATAAAAGTTTGGCTTTTTTTCTGACATAATATTAGCTCCTAGCTTAGTTGAGCTAGATAAACTATTAACCTTTGTAACTAAAACAAGTATCCTAGGCAGCTAGCAAACAAGTAAATTTACACTTCTTCCGTTTCATTACACCTGTCTTAACATTACGTTTATAAATGATGCTAACGTTTGCAATGGAGAAATATCAGCTTTTAAACACGTCTTACGTACATCCTTTGGCTAATCTGTAAGAATAATAACTATCGGTTATAAGTTTTGTCCGATTCCGAGTATAAAATCGTTACCCATAATTCCTTGCGTGTGGTGTTCGATTGCTCGACGTAAATGAGGTGCGTCGCCGTGAGGTACAGCGTGCCGACCGCCGGCTTTTTGGCAGCGTATCTGTCCAACAGCTTCACGTCTTCGACCTGCAAACAAACAAAGTAACACATAAAAAAACACCAGCTGGTAAATAAATCAAATAAATTAGTTGTTTTGTTTTTTTAATTAACAAACACATCTGAGAGAAACGATGACGTTCCGGATGTTTCTGTGCCATTTTTATCACAGATGTGTCTGCGTAGCTAGCTGATGACCATCTCGATTGCCTAGCAAGACTCTTGCTAAAAAAACAGATGTGCTTCACTCATTCCTCTCACTCTTGGTGTGTGTATTTTTAATAATGACTGGTGCTCATAAGTACCACTGAGCACACAAATACACAATTTTAAAACAACATGCAAATGTGTATTTTTTATTTATTCGTTTATTTTTACGGCTTTATGAAACATTCTGCTATTCGTTCCGAAAGGCCATGATTTCTAAACCATCAGCACCCACATAACAGCGATGAAGTTTTAACCTTAATTGATGTCCCCTTGAAAAATAAAAATAGCAAGTCACTTCCTATGAGCCTTAAGTTGATTGGCTGTCTCACACCGAGGGCTGTCAATCAAATGTGCTCAGTAGAATATTTGGCCACGCCCATTTGGATCGCCTGATGATTAAATCACATTCAAACCATTTCTTCTCCTTTTTTGATAAATGTTATTTATACAGACACACACATTGTTTTTGAAATATTTTTGAGAATTTTATTCTTATGCTGTGTGTGTGTGTGTGTGTGTGTGTGTGTGTGTGTGTGTGTGTGTGAGAAAGATAAAGAAAGACAGAGCACAGTGAGCAGGAAATCCTGAGTCTTCTTTTAGCAGCTCAGACAAGATCAGACCTGACCCACACACACACACACACACACTCGCTCTGCTTTAGACTTTGAGACTGACTGGTTTAACACACATAGGCAGTTTTTGGAGTCCCGTGATGATCATGCATTAAAGCATGGAAATGTTTTACAGCACGACATAAAAACAGTGAGCGCGCGCGCGCACACACACACACACACATTTATGTTTATATATAGAAACATGCACATCATCATTGTCATTTGCAGCTTCCTGTTGGACATATGGTGCGCTATAAATCATCATGTTATACATTATTGAGTGTGCACAAACTCCACGGAGTTTCACTTCTCCAAAAGTAATCACACCCTGCAGAAATACCTTTATAAGGCGCGCGCGCGCGCACACACACACACACACACACACACACACACACACACACACACACATGCACTTTCAGTCAAGTTCATCATCAGTGACAGTTATTTCAGTTGCTTTATTCCATCTTAAATCTTACCTTCGGAGTCAGAATGTGCTCCATGATCAGAGCCGCAGTTAGATCTGACACTTTGTTCTGTTGTTTATTCTGATTAAACTCGATGTTTGTCTCTCTGCATTGTTTTCAGGAAATCACACTGCGACTGCAGGCGCGCGCTGACAGGCACGAGCGCGACACCGCCGGTCAGCTGACCTGTTCAAAATCTCGCGAGAGAAGAACTCATCGTCAAAATGTCTTCCGGTTTAGACGCTTATCTTATTTACAGAAACAAAGCACAAATACATAATTATATTCAAGTTATCGAGTTATTTTCTTGTACAAGGACTAAATTATAGACTAGTCCTTAAAATAATAATAATAAGGTGGTCTCGATATGTAGTAATTAGTGCGTATTATCCAGATGCTAAAGCTAGCTACACAAACTGTTATGGGCTGTTATGGGATTTGTAGTTTGTTTGTTTTTGTACAAAACTGTAACCCGGAAGTCACTGCGGGAAATTGCGTGAATAATTATACACTGATATAGTTCGATGTTTTATTTTCATTGTTAATATTTATATTTAATTTATTCATATTTTTGTTAATATTTAATTTTATTAATAAAAATTAAATAAAAACTAACTTTGTGTATGTTATACAATATCACTCTCTAGGTTGTGCTGTCACACTCATAGAGTACTGAAGACATCACTGCTGATATTCAGTACAAATGCACGACCTCGAGTGTGATACTGCTTAATTATGCATTGCTTGTTTTTGTTTTTATTTCTATTGTAAACAATAAATGGTTGATTTTATGTATTTTAAAATAGCAGCTTCATACTGCGGTGTCTTCTCTCTATACCAAAACAGACACACACTTCAGCATATAAAAACCTGACTTCTGATCGGACATTACGATTCAAACAGTTACTCAGTACTTGAGTAGTCTTTTCACCGAATTCTTTTTTACTCTTAACTGAGTAATATTTTGGATGACTACTTTTTACTTCTACTTGAGTAATATTATTTTGAAGTACAGCTACTCTCACTTACATTTTTTGGCTCCTCTACCCACCTCTGTTCATGTATTTTCCCACAGTGACTGCCAAGTTACAATTTATAAGATGTGCAGAATGCCTTATACAAATACCATTTATCAACAATTCAATTCAATTCAATTTCATTTCTATAGCGCTTTTAACAATGTTCATTGTCTCAAAGCAGCTTCACAGAAATGAAAAGAAAATGAAAAGAAGACTTATGGAAATGTATATATGTGTAAGAAAAATGTGACTAGATAATGAGATTGTCCCTGATGAGCAAGCCAAGGGTGACGGCGACAGTGGCAAGGAAAAACTCTCTGAGATGGCAATAGGAAGAAACCTTGAGAGGAACCAGACTCAACAGGGAACCCATCCTCATCTGGGTGATAACAGATAACAGAAATTGTATAACATCATGTGTGTTATGCAGATGAAAGTTCGATATAACAGAAGTTTATTTAAATGAACACAAAGTCCAGTTCAGCTCAGGGATGAGTCAGCAGGTGCAGAGGGCAGATGGGGGTCTGGATCACTGGGAGCTCAGGAGCAGCATGTGTAGATCCAAACCATCATGAAGCAGAATCCAGTTGGAGCAGGTCCTTCTCTGGATGCCTCAGGAACCTCGCAGGGTCGGCCTCTGTCTACTGAAGCTGGCAAAATCTCCAGATGCCTCGGGATGGGTGGAAAAATAAAGAGCAGGTGAAATAGAATTAGCGTGGTTGCCATTCAGGATAGATGTACTGGAGTATGAGGTAAAGAAATTAATTATGTGTATGCCAGATTAAAGAGATGCGTCTTGAGTCTACTTTTAAATTGGGAAACTGTGTCTGAGCCCCGAACACTGTCAGGAAGGCTATTCCAAAGTCTTGGAGCTAAATATGAAAAAGCCCTACCTCCTTTTGTAGATTTTGATATTCTGGGAACTACCAGAAGTCCGGAGTTTTCTGATCTTAAGGAGCGTGGTGGATTGTAACGTATCAGAAGACTGGTTAGGTATGTGGGAGCTAAACCGTTTAGAGCCTTGTACGCAAGTAATGCTATTTTGTAATTAATTCTAAACTGAACAGGTAGCCAGTGCAGGGATGATAATATTGGGGTTATATGATCATATTTTCTGGATCTAGTGAGAACCCTGGCAGCTGCATTTTGGACTAACTGTAGCTTGTTAATTGAGGATGCAGGACAGCCACCCAGTAGTGCATTACAGTAGTCCAGTCTGGAGGTCATGAATGCATCAACCAGCTTTTCTGCATCAGATACATCAGATAAAATGTTCCTAAGCTTGGCAATATTTCTAAGGTGGAAAAAGGCTGTTTTTGTGATATTGGAGATATGATTTTCAAAGGATAAGTTACTGTCTAATATCACACCCAGGTCTTTCACTGTCGAGCTGGTGGTAACAGTACATCCTTCTAAACGCAGGCTGAATTGTGAGAGCTGGAATTGTGAGAGTTAGTCTAGACAATTTGGGTATTTCATCTGGTTTTGTGGAAATGTGTAACTGAGTATCATCAGCATAACAATGGAAACTAATCCCATGTCTTCTAATGATGTTACCCAAGGGAAGCATGTATATTGAGAACAGCAGAGGTCCTAAAACTGACCCTTGTGGCACCCCATATTTCACTGGCATTACACCAGACTGTTCTCCATTCAGATCTACAAAATGGAATCGATCAGACAGGTAGGATCTAAACCATTTTAACGCCTGTCCCTGAATACCAATGTGATTTTGTAAGCGATCTATGAGAATATCATGATCTATAGTGTCGAATGCAGCACTAAGATCAAGTAAAACGAGTATTGAGATGCAGCCTTGGTCCGAAGCTAAAAACAAGTCATTTGCAATTTTAACTAGTGCAGTTTCTGTACTATGATGGGGCCTGAAACCTGACTGAAATTCCTCGAGGATATCGTTTTCCTGCAAGAATGTGCATATTTGGTCTGATACTATCTTTTCTAATATCTTTGATATAAACGGAAGGTTTGAAATCGGTCTGTAATTTATTATATCATTTGGGTCTAAATTAGATTTTTTAAGAAGAGGCTTAATAACTGCCGACTTGAAAGGTTTAGGGACATGACCTAGATATAATGAAGAGTTGATAATGTTTAGAAGCGGCGCTCCAGCTATATTTATCACTTCTTTTAAAAGTCTAGTTGGGATTGGATCCAGCAAGCATGTTGTTGATTTAGCTGAGGTGATGAGTTTATACAGCTCTTCCTGTCCTACACCTGTAAAGCACTGAAAATCTAATTGTGAAGCTTTAGACTGGACTGGATCATGAGATACAACAGATTATGATTTGTACTTTATTTAACCAGGCGACCAACAGTTAATGAGCGACAATAAGCAATAACAGGGGTAGTTTTAAATTCATATCGGTACTATGTAGCTAAAAGGTGAGGAGAATAAAGCATGGAGATGGTTGACAGTCCTGAGAAACTCACGAGATTTACTTTACAGTCCTGAGAAACTCATGAGATTTACTTTACCATTGTTTACCATGATTTATTCTCCTAAAAGAAAAGGATTACAGTTGGAAAGATCTTTACAAAATTATGCTAATCATGTGACCACTAAAAGCAGATAAAGTGTGTGTTTTTATCATTTCAGCCTCTTTTTATTGCGACCACGATTGTATCCAGTGCGCACAGCACAAATAAATAAACATTAGGAAGAGCTTTGTATATGTATGTTTTCCACGACAAACCTGTGTGTGTTTTGTGGGTACGTGTGTGACTCCAGCTCTAACGTGCTCCATTATCAGACAGCACGGCCAGAGGGTCGGGAGGTCGTTACTATAACAATGGCCGGAGCGATAGGGGTCCTCCCAGGCAATTAGGCAAATCTGATGGGCCCACCCACAGGAGTGTGTGCGTGTGTGTGTGTGTGTGTGTGTGTTGGAGGGGGGTGGGGGGGGTTAAGGAGGTTAAGGAGGAATCCAGACATATTTACGAAACACTAAAGAGTCCGTTTTCTCTACCAGAAGAAACCTGCTCATCTGGAATCCAGATCTAACCTCAGAGGCAGAATTTCATGGCCATGATGACAAGCGCCATTTTATAAAAAAATAGTGAGGTTTTGTAAAAAATAAATAAATAAATAAAAATAACAAATATATTTAAGTTTTTTTTTTTTATTAATAAATGAAAGCTTCGTAGCTGGTGTGAGGGATAACACTTGCTAGCATGCTAGCTAATGGGTTTTACTACACAACATACTGTAGATGCAGATTAGCTTTCCAGTGCTTAACTTTACTTTGCTTAGTGTTTAGCTCACTGGCTAACTTAGCTAATATGGCTAAATCAGAATATTTTTGGTTTAAAAAAAATTAAGAACTACCTTTCAAATGCTAACAAAACTGGCTTTAGCTTAAACTTACCTCAGTGTTGTTCTGTATGTTCACGTACAAGAATTAAACTTAAATTAGAAATAAATATGAGTATGAATTCGGTTCGATCTTAACAAAGCTGAATGAATCATTTAACTGAATCAGTTCAAATGATTATCTGATTCCCTGGGTCATATCTCCATAAATCACTCAGCGTTCAATAGACTGAGGCTGAGAGAACACTGTTGCTAGGAAACTAGGAAATATGGATGCCTTAGCTAGCATGTGCTTGTAAAAATTATTCGTTCCAGACACAGTAAAGACACACAAGCGGTAAAAGAGACACGTAAACATCCAGAACGTCAACATTTACCTCAGCCATTTATAGAAGACTCTGCAATGACAGTTAGCATTGGCGGCTCCCGTGCCGCTTTTCTGAGTCAATAAACACAGTGTATTGTGAACACACGCACGCACACCAAAAAAGTTGTGGATGAATGTGTTTATAGCAAAAAACAAAATGCTTCACACTCACACACACTTTATGATTTAGCAGACATTCCACCAAATGGTGATTCAGAAAGCAAATACCTTCACCTCCTGGGTTTGGGCTGAGTAAATCCCTCACACACACACACACACACACACACACACACACTGAGTAAATTGTCGCTCCAGGCCACATCGTCTCTCAGAGATGTCACTAATCCTTTAGCTGCTAGTTAAAGTCAATCATTCGAGTATGTTGCTGAATTAGCATGCTAATCCCAGCAGCCGCTCTTTGTTTACCTCATGCTAATGTGCTAGCTTGCAAACAATGGCAGTTAAGGCTCTATTGTGTTAAAGCTAATCTGTGCTAATAACGCAATGATGTGGTCAGAGCAGAGTGTCCAGCTGGAAAGACTTAACGACATCAGGCTCGGGTTAGACTGGATAAAAACATTTTTAAAGCCAAACAGGTTTTACTGAAGAAGGAAAGCTAATCAGCTAATATTCAGTTATATTAGCATAAAGAAGCTCAGGCGTTAGGCTAGTGCTGCTATATAAGATTGGAAAGTTTTTACACACATGGTTAAAAGTTTAAATGTTTAATAGCTGTAGTGTGTGTGTGTGTGTGTGTGTGTGTGTGTGTGTGTTTGACAGTCAGCTGACTGATAAAAGAAACAGAGACAGGCCAATGCTGTCTCCTTCAGTGTAACCTCTAACCTCTCACATGCACACACGCGTACACACACACATTCCTCCTGGCTCCAGACGCTGTCAAATGTGTTGTGCATGTGCCCTGAGAGCAGAGGTGTGTGTCACATCGACATACCATCAATGATGGGTGTCTTAGTGGTGTTTCTTGCTCTAACACACTATGTGTGTGTGTGTGTGTGTGTGTGTGTGTGTGTGTGTGTGTGTATGAAGTTGTTCTTACTCGAACACGCTTACAGTTACAGTGTGTGATCAATGTGTGCGCAGTGTGTTTCCTGCACTAACACCCTACATAAGTGTAAAGTGTGTGTTTGTGTGTTTGTTGCTCTAACACACTATGTATGTGTGTCTGTGTGTTTGTCTACGGTGTTTTTCTTGCTTTAACACACTGTGTGTTACTATGTGTGTGTTTGTGCAGTTTGCTCCCTCCTCTATCACACAACTGGTGTTTGAGTGTGTGTTATTGTGTATATACAGTTATATCGTGTATATATTGTTTCCTGCTCTAATACTTTGTGTAATTGTGTGTCACTATGTGTGTGCGATAGAGAGAGACAGAGAGAGAACAGGTGCTGCAGATTGGGAGTGTGTGTGTGTGTGCATGTGTATTCCAGAAAATAATTCATACTTGCTGTGTGTGTTGGTTCAAATGTACAGAAGTTCTGGTCATAGGACCACAAGTAGCTAGAAGTAAGCTTTCTGATCACACTGTAACTTTAGATGGCCTTTCTGTTCCATCAAGTGCAACAGTAAAAGACCTCGGTGTGATTATAGATTCCAGCCTTTCGTTTGAAGCACATGTAGATAATATCACCAGGATAGCT
>QMIH01001576.1:71313-83432 GCA_003987875.1 Clarias batrachus | reverse complement strand
TCCGTTATCACCCAGATGAGGATGGGTTCCCTGTTGAGTCTGGTTCCTCTCAAGGTTTCTTCCTATTACCATCTCAGGGAGTTTTTCCTTGCCACCGTCGCCCTCGGCTTGTTCATCAGGGACAATCTTATCATTTTGATTCACACACATTGCATACAAACTTACTTCTTTTTATTGTGTAAAGCTGCTTTGTGACAATGTCAATTGTTAAAAGCGCTATATAAATAAAATTGACTTGACTTGACTATTGGTTCAATTGAAGCAGCTTTTATTTTTTGGGTTATGCATATTGACACATATACATTGCATCTCGAAAAATTTATATCTTATGAAAAAGTCAATGTTCTTTTATAATTAAATTACAGAATTAAACTGTCCTGATTCCTGTGAACCAATATATAGAGGGGCCCCCAAAAATGTATACACACATCAACATGAAAAATATGTGCTTCTCTTCTGATGGTCACGTGATCACATTGACGATAGTGTGACTACTGACATCTTTAGAGGAAACATTGCTGCCATAATTCAATTCAAATATTAGAAAAGTGAATAGATAACAACAAAATGAAATGTGTAATATTTTTTTAGGGTATAAAAAATTTATTTATATAAATTGTGCAAAATCCTTAGTCATTCTGTGTTTTTTTTTTCTACAAACTTTGTTATACAAGTTTATTTTATGACATCATTTAACATATTAAACACATTTCACAAATTTTACAATTCCAGCAAAAATGTTTTAATTCTACAGGTCAGAGTGTGAAAAAGTCCTTAGATTAGATTAGATTAGATTAGATTAGATTAGATTAGAAGGACTGTGCTGGTTCTGAAAGATGTTCAGTAAATCTAAGCAGCTCATTTCCTTATAAAACTGCACACACTGTACCAGAGACTATGTTTTAATAAAAAAGGTCAACTTAGTTTAATTAATTACTGTTTACTACTTGTTTACAGGCCTCATCCATGTTCTACCAGTGGACCCCATTAAATTAATCAGTAAACCAATGTACTGTATATACACACAGACAAGCATGAACTGCACACACACACACACACACACACACAAACAGCATCAAGGAATTTTTGATGATACTAAATGTTACTGGCAGTTTAGCTTGTGTTTGATGTTGTTCAGCTGTAAAGAGTTAAAAATCCTGTCAGAACTCTCTCTTTGCCCCACAATAACTTTTTAAGTTCTTTTTTTTAAATTAGTTGAACACTAAAGAGCAATTAAAGACTTCACACACACACACACATACACACACACACACGCACACACACAGTAATTAGGAGTGTAAATAAAGTGTAGAAATCAGCTTTCTGAATGCAGATGAGTGATAAGGCGTAGACACGGGGGGGGGGGGTTAAAGGGGTGGATGTTGGATGAGGGACTTTAAAAACGCGCGCGCTCCGTGACTCGCCCTCAGTCTAACCCTAACCCTCTCCTCTACAGTCACCGCGACCTGGACGTTACTCGGTTTGGACACACGATGCGGACGATCCTCGCGCTGCTCCTCCTGCTCGCGTCGCTGTCGGTGCGGCGCGCGCTCGCGGGCGGCGAGTACTGCCACGGATGGAGGGACGCGGCGGGCGCGCGACACCGCGGATTCCGCTGCCCCGAGCGCTACGACGGCGAGGGCGCGCGCTACTGCTGCGGCTCGTGCTCACTGCGCTACTGCTGCGCCGCGCCGGACGCGCGCCTCGACCAGAGCACGTGCACCGCCGAGTTCGACTTCCACACCGAGGCAGCGCGAGACGTCCCTCCGAGCCGTGAGTCCATTCATTCATTACTCCTTAATTAACCCTTAAATACCGTTGATTATTTAAAATAAATGTTAGAACATTGAAGGGGAAAATACTGTAACTTATGGTTTTGTTCTGCTCTCAAAAGTCAAAATGGTTTAAATGAGCCGGAACAGTATATAAAGGTTAATATTTCCAGAAGTTTACTTTTTTTTACCTCCTTTTCCACATCAATCAGGGTAGATTTATGTATTTATTTCATTTAAATAGTTTCCTAGTATTCAGAGTTTTTAGTTGTATTTTATTTGTTTATATTATTGGAAGTTTCATTTCATTAAAAAAAATATTTTTTGCTTATTTTTGCGTTCCCTGGGAGGCATTAGAAACATGTTGATTTCTTATTAAACGTTTATTTCTAATTTTTATATTCATTTATAATGAATAATATCATATGTGAAATGTGATAAATGGTTCAATACGATTATTTTGGCATTTAGATAAATTATTAATACGCTTTAATTAACCAGTGTGGATTAAGTCATGACAAAGTCATGTAGGGAAAAAGGTTTTCATGATTTTTCAGATAAAAAACAGTAAATTAAATAAAACCTCTAAAAATAAGTAAAGCTCAAACACCTTTTGGTCTATTTAAATAAATAAATAAATAAATGTGCAGCTTGAAGCTATGAATAATATTATTAAAATAATTTGGACTGAAAGTTTGGGTTCAGTTTAAAAAAATAGTTATTTATCATCTTATATATATATATATAATATTTTTTTGATTGCATTTGAACTAAACACTCTTTTTTCCCTCTTTATTTCTGCAGTTCCCACATATCTACCCTTCGTGATCGTAGTGAGCGCCTTCCTGTCCTTCGTTTTGCTCGGCGCGATGATCTCCGTCTGCTGCTGTCACTGCGCAGTGCCGAAACCCAGCAACCGGCCCAGTCCCACCCAGGCCAATTTACTGGAATCTGGAGGACCTTCGCCTAAAAGCTCTAACCCTTCATGCACGCCCAACCCTGGTCTCCACACACCTCGCCCAAGTCCATCAGATCTCAGTGTGTACAGTGCTTTTCCACCTGCGTTTGTTTCTCCGCTCCACCAGGGGGCGCCACAGTTTTACCCGAATTATGCTAACTATACGCTGCCACCGGAGCACACCATGCTGATCGCACCGGCATTCCTGGACCCGCACGGACACAGTGCCCCTTACCCTCAGGACTCTGTCTACCCTACTGTCACCATCTGATGATGTCACGGGACTCAAAACAGTTAGCAAGTACAAACATGCAAAGGCTAACTGAAAGCATCAGCACGGTGATGAAGATGAAGCACACAGCTGGCACATTCCCACTTAGGCAGATAACAATCAGGAACAGTGAAATGTCTTTAAAGGTGTCATATGAATCCCCACAGAGTAGCCAGTTCATGTCAGCTAGTTAGCGTAAACAATGAACATCATAATGATTAAGGTATAGGTGGTTTAAATCCTCTCAGAAATCCTATGGTTAGCATGTTTTCATAAGCTAACTAGCATAAGCAGTGAAAATTGTGTGCATTTATGAACATGATTTACTAATGCTGTTACGAAATGTTACTGTCAGTTTAGCTTGTGTTTTATGTTGTTCAGCTGTAAAGAGTTAAAAATCCTGTCAGATTAGCTCATGTTTGTTAGCAAGCAGTGATAATTGTGTCTATTTATGGTTATGATCAAAGAAATCCTGTCAGATTGCGTCACGTGTGCTAGCTAGCGATTGCGTCTATTCCTGAGTGTGGCTTGGAAGCAGGTTAGCTCGAGCTAGTCTGCTCCGTTCTTCATCCCGTGTTTTGTGTAATGTTGCTTCTTATAGGAGTGTGTTCTACTTCAGACATTTTTGTAAAATGACTTAAACAAAAAAACTCACTGTTTAGAGTTTATTTAAACCAAAAAAAGTGAGAAACAATAAAGTCTCATTTTTCTAAAACTAGTGTGTGTGATGTTTGACGCATACAGTTTGTACAGACCTGAAGTAAAGTTAGCGACATTCTCAAGCACATTGTGGTTGTAATGTGTGTGTGTGTGTGTGTGTGTGAAAACACAGCAGGAGAACTTTAAAGACAATAGACTGAAATTCTCCTTTCACGCCTAAGAGAGACGAAGCCCAGGTGGAGACGGTGTGTGTGTGTGTGGATAAAGAGAGAGAGATTAGGACTTAGCGAGCACCGCGGGTGGTTATAAAGATGCGCAGGAGCTCGTTAAGTGTGCATTAGCAAACCGAACGGCTCTCCCCCGACCTGTTCACATGCAAAGTAGCGTATGGAATCCGGCGCCACCTGAAGTGACGCCATGCAGCTGCAACCTGTAGCTCGCTTTCTTACTGAACACCTCAGCCATCTTTACTCGCTAATTTAACTAGCTGTTTTTTAAGCTATAGTTTTTTAGTCAAGACCACTTTACTGGATATCTGCTTTAGTCTCAGAACATTTATGTTATATTTGTTGCACATACGTAAAGTGTGTCCTGATTAATAACATACGACGATATGGGACACGTACTGTGTTTCTGTTTCATCTGTGTTAATTAAATTGCACGAAAAAGTAGTTTCATTCATTCTTTAATTTTTTTATCATTATATTTTAGGATGGTTTCAGTGTTTTATTTTATTATTGTTTAATTTAGTGTAATTCAAATAACTTAGTGCATGTTTTATATACATACATTTTTATATTTATATTTTATTATTTGTTTTTTAATAAACAATTGTTACATATTTTAATTTTATTTTTAAAATGTCAGCCATTTTGTTTGTTTGAAGTTTGGGGCTTTTTTTTATTTATTACAGAAGATCTTTGAAATAGGTGTTACTTAAATTATATTTAAACATTTATTTCCAGTCTCCAAAAGTGAGCCGGACACACACACACACACACACACACACACACAATGTAAAGAGAGATAAGTGAAAACTTATCAACAGAGATTGACGGGCCAAAGTTTACTGACGAAATGGGGTCTTTTATACACGCATACACGAGAGATTTACATGAACTATTGTTTTTATTTAATTTTTATCCAGTAAGAGCCCAGACTCATTTCTCCTTTAAGGGACATTTTGGGGGATAAAACACAAACTGACCACATGAAACACATTTTGTTCCTAACATTGAACATGACATTTGTCCTGTTCAATGTTAGGAACAAAAGTCCCTTGTAACATACTATACAGCACCGCACTATTTTCTTACTTTGTTTTATAGCTGTTTGTTATAAAAATTCCGTCCGAACAAGTTAAATATAAAACATACAGGGTGGGTGAAAAATCCGTAGATAATATTAATTGGCTGTAGAACTTGGAGTATCACAGGAGCGCCTCCCCATGGTACACCTCCCCATGTTGCTTCTGCTGTGCATGTGTGAACAGCAGTTACCAGGACGTTGGCTGAGACGACCTCATGAATGGGCTCCATTGATCCGTGTGATTTATTCTTTTTTAAATAAAGCACATGTACAACTTTGTTTTAAGTTTGTATTAGAAATATGCACTTTATTACCAATGTTTAATGCCTAGTTACTTTTCACCCACCTTGTAAAATGTTATTAAATCACCGGAATTGTTAAATAGGATGACACTTTTTTTTTTTACTCTTTTTTTTATCTTTGTTGTACTTAACAAGAAATCTTTTACTGTTTTTCATTTCATGGACAATTTATTTGCACACTCTCATGTCATTATCCCAGAGTATTGTGCATTGTGTAGTGTTGTTGCATTGTGTATTTGCATGTCCTCTTTTGTCTTTCTGTGGAGTTTTGTTAGATTATGGTGTTAATTTTTTGTCTTAGCTAGTCAGCTAATTAAGTTGTGTCTTAGCGAATTGTGTAATTGATGTTGTACGTAGCATCCTGGTCTTGGAGGAACGTGGTTTTGTTTCACTGTGTACTAAACTGTTCATGGGTGAAATGACAATAAAAGCCGACTTGACTACTTGATAAAGAAATAAAGACAAACCACCGAGAACACATTTAGAAAATTCTATTAAGATGTTAAATAAAGAGCAAGGGAAAAAAACAGGGATTGTTTTTTTTTTTTTTTTTTACAAAAATGCTAATTTAGTGCACATGTTCACAAAATGTATTTATTACTCCTCTCTAAAGAGGAGAGACAACCATGGACAATTGTAGAACCAAAAAAGAAAAATCAACAAATTTACAAAAAAACAACAACAAAAAAATTATTTAAAGAACATTTTCACAGAAAAAAAAGCTTTAAAAGAGCTTTTAATCTCATGGGTGCTCTGAAAACAAGTCAGGAAGTGAGGAGAGAAAAAAAATACATCCATATTCAAGTACTGAAAAAGAATACTTAGATTTAAAAATCTTACATTTAAAACATAAAAGAAAAAATATCATTAATTCAGCCATTAGAGAAATGTAAACATTTATTCACAAGTTTAGAAACAAACACATGAACATAACTTTCATTAATACAAAAAAAAAACCCTTAAAAAGAGAAAGAAAGAAAAATCCTTCATTAGCAGTGAAAAAACATCACCAGCACACACACACACACACAACTCTGAACACACACCACAGGAGGGAGGTTTTAACTACAACACAATTTGTTAAGCATAATTTAATTTCAGTAATCCAAGTGACTGTCCTGATTACAGAAATCTAAAATTGAAATGTTGAAACACAGAAAGAGGAGAAACGAGAGGACGAGTGTTAGTGTGTAACGTTAGTGTGTAACGTTAGTGTGTAACGTTAGTGTTATTATTAAACCATTTACACTCCTGCATCGCGCCGCTCCGTTACCGCATCCCACAACACCGTCTTCCTTTAATACCTTATATGATATTAGTATTTTGTGTGTGTGCGAGAGTGTGTGTGAGTGAGGTTTCAAACACACACTCTCACACACACACACACACACTCGTGGTTTACTCGTCAGGTTTCCTCTTGGGCTTCTTGGGGTTGCGTGAGCGGCTCTTGGCTTTACACAGGGGGCAGATCGGGGCGTTCCGGTGGATCTGCTGATGACACGACAGACACGCCTACACACACACACACACACACACACACATAACTGTTTTATTCACAGATAATGTTTGTTTTGCACAATATTTCCCAGTACCTCTCACATGTCTATTAATCTGCACACCACAAGAGGGCGCACTTGAAGCTCAGAAGACAGAGATCATTACACAGCAGCATCCTCGGCAGTCCTTTCTAAAATTCTGTTTGTAACTTCATTACGGAATTATAAAATTAATGTCTCATAAAATTGTTACGACTTGAACTATCACATGTTCCTGTCAAAAAATTTTAAAAGTCTTTGACCATGTTAGCTCGATGCTAAAAGAAAAAAAAAGAGACAGTGTAACCGTGTGCGCCTGTCAGTCGTACCTTCATGGGCGGCGGCTGCTGTCGGAACGCGGTTGCCGGTTGCCGTGAGTCTTGTTTCCTCACCGCATGAAGCTGTTGGGCTGTCGCCGCCGCTAAGGATTCTGGGATTGGAGGCTCGGGATGTTCCGTCTGCCACTCGGCTTTCTGCTTCTCAAAGTAACTACACACACACACACACACAACGGTGCTGTTTAACAAAGCTAATATGTGTAAGGTTTATAATGCGTGTGTGTGTGTGTGTGTGTGTGTGTGTGTGTGAGACTGACTCGAGGGACAGCCGCTCCTCCTCCCGGCTGAGTTCCGGAAGTCTCCGCAGGCCGAGCGCGGCTCTCAGCGTGTCGATGTGCTCCTTCAGCGGTTTGTACTCCTCGTGCAGCCTGCGAGTCGACTCCAGCAGCTTGCTCAGATCACACTCCGACTGCTTGATGGTGTTCTCCATCTGACACACACACACACACACACACACACACAGACAGTTATACGCTACAACCACACATGGGATGACAATTCACACGGTACACATCTTACACACAACACCACACTATTGCATTACTCGCTGTTTCCTCTGAAAAAACTGAAAATTCCAGAGATTACCAGAATTCCAGACTTTTTTCCAACTTGTTACCATTTTCCCAGATTGTTTTTAAGAAGTAGAAATGAGGTCAGAAGGATAACAATGCTCAAGAGCATCAGAAACATGAGGAACGCTTCACACGCTCGGAATATCCGTCCGATATTCCACAAGACTCTTCATGGAAACATAAAACATCAGGGAAAACTTTCAGGATATTAAAACACTGTACTCTTTCCTGAGACCAAAAAGAATTCCAGATGTTTTGCTAATTATTTTCCAGGATTCCAGACTTTTCCCCCCCACAACTTGTTAAAATTTTCCAGATTTTAAAAATATTTTCAAACATAAAAACGCAATGTGCGTCAGGAATCTTGTTGACCTGAGTCTGTATTATTACAGTGGAATGATAACGCAGTTTGTATTATCTATCCTTTTCCCAAAATGCTTCTGGAATTTTACTACAACAGCATCAGGAACACGTGACCACTGCTTGGAAAGCGACGAACAGACCTTCACACGCTTGGAATTCCGTTCGGAATTCTGTTCACAGAGACATGTGCATGGAAACATAAAACATCACGGAGAATGTGGGTCATCAGGAATTTAAAACACTGTACTGTTTCCTTAGACAAAAAGCGTTCCAGGTGTTTTACAGAATATTCTCCAGATTCCATTTTTTCCCCACAGACTTTTACGACCACAGTCGATTTTGTTTATACACAAAAAAACACATAAAAGACACTGACCTGTAACGTGCATTAGGAAGCTCTGCATTACTTTTGTTCTACTGTAACTCTGTTTACTTGTGTTTTTGTTTCGTGTCACTAAACCGTATATGGTTCAAATGACAATAAAAGCCTACTTGACTTGACTTTAGAATAGCTACAGTTTTCCAGGTTAAAAAAAAAAACAAGGATTCAGAAGATTCCCAAATTTTCCTACCTTTTTACACATTTAGGAAATTCCTCACTACAGTTTCAGAAATGACAGAAGGTTACAGTTTTAACAATGCGTATCGGATCATCTCGACGAGAGACCGCGTCTGAGCGGGTCACGGACACCATCACACAGTCCAGGAATTCCGAATTCACCTGGAATTCCATCAACAGTGTAGACAAGAAATTCTTATTCTTGCCACCTGCATTTGGGTTTAGTGTATGTGTGTGTGTGTGTGTGCACGTTTGTGTACCACGTTGATGTCGGAGTGGATGAGGCGGAGCTCCTCGACGTGCGCCATCTTCTCCTGCAGCAGCAGCTCCATTTCCTGTTTGTACTCGCGCAGGTGTTTCTCCTCGCTCTCCAGCGTCGCGAACTCGGAGCGGAGACGCGCCTTCAGCCTCTCCATCTGCACCGTCTTATTACTGCGCTCACACACACACACACACAGAGCACATTTAGTACATCTACCTGTCTTTTTGCAACTGTGTGCAAAAGTTTGTGCACCCCTTTTAAGCCTTTTAAGAACCTTCATGCAAATAAGTACAAAAATGCACCCTGGAACTGGAGACTCCTTCCAATAACGAGCTGTTGCTATGGAAACCGTAACGCACCCAATCCTCGCTCGCTGTAATAAGCTCTTAATAAACATAATTAATCATCAGTAATAAACAGCTGTATCTCACGCTCATTAGTCATGAGCACACAGAAGCGCGTGAGGCGGATACAGGATCGTTTAATCCAGAGTAACAGTAGCGGATGTGATCCAGCTGCTCGAGCCAGATGTTGGACTCATAACAATAGCTAAAGCTAAAGCTAGCCGCTAGCCCGTCACCCCGCACTGCACTCACCGGATCTCTTTAATGCTCTCGAGCTTGATCATCACCTCCTGCTCAGCCGCCATCTCCTGTAACTTTATTATTATTATTATTATTGTTATTTATATTGATGATGATTATTATTATTATTATTTCCGGAACAGATCTCAAGCGCGTGAGCTTGTGCAGAGCAGAGCGAGCGCCGACGCTGAACCGCTGAGAACTACAGAAACACACTCAGTATCCCATGATGCCTTGCGAACGCGGAAGCGGATGTGAGTGTCACTTTTTTGAGCGAGACTTTCTGGGTTTTTTTTTTTTTTTTAAAGAGACAGTAACACTAATACGCAGAAGCGCTCACTTCTCTACAGAAATACCAGAAAGGTTTTATCTGTACATTGGGTCAGAAGTCGCTCTGTCACTGATATATTTGCGTTTCATACATTAGAGGATCAGTTACCAGACTCAGAACAAAATGATGTCTGTATGTCTGTATGTCTGTCCAGTCAGATCGTGTCTCAGCTTCACACAAAACTGTAGAGAATTGACTGAATCTTCTGCAGCACTTAAATCTCAGTCTGAAGTTTAATCTGCAGCATCAGTGAAATCTCAATGTTGATGTTATGAACAGTTCTGTGTGGGATTTAATCATCTACTGTAAAATAATCTACTAATGCGCTACTGTCTCACTGTAAACAAACACCTGCAGCAATAGATATTAATGAGAAAAGATAAAGTGAATATTTTGACTGGGATTAGTTCATATTTTCACTTTGGCTGAAATAACAGCGCTGAAGTGGTAGAAGTGAATTTTAACGTGTTTTAAGAGAAAACCTTCCATTTCTCAAAAAAAAAAAAATTTGTGAAATTATTTATTTATTTATTTTTTAAAGTTAAGGGGCTCATCTTTGTTGCAGGCAGACATGTACAGTATGTGAGCTATTTTTAGCTTTAACCTTTTCCAACTATTTCTACAAAATTTTTCTACATACACATATATGTAATTGACCTGTAAAGTTAATTAGACATGTAACAGTTAATTACAAGTAACTTAATTAGCTTGTAAAGCTTTTTTAAAGTAACAGTTTGGCCATGACAATAATAATATATATATTTTTATTATTATTATTATTATTATTGAAAGGCTCTATACTTATTTCTATTTATCTATCTATTTGGTAGTATATATTTTTCCTAAATTAATTATTTGTATAATAATCATATACAATATGATGTATATTCTGTGCTTTTGTTTTTGTATTAATACTATGCATTATTGTATTTAAGCACATTGGATTCACAAAAGGAAAAGAATCAGAGAAGTGTGTTCACAATTTTGACTTAATATCTCATAATGTGCTTCATAAAAATTCTGCATGTTTTGCTTAAGTATTGTTGTTTTGTAGAGTTAGCATTGGTATTAATTAATGAATTTCTTATCTTTGTATGTATAATTGTATTTATGATTTATGACTTTTGTACAGTTTTTTAAATGGTGTTTAGTTATGCTTTTATTTGTTTATTCATGATTTTATTGTTTTTTGTTTAGTTTGATGTTTTTATTTATTTATTTTATTGCTGTCGTTTTGTTTAGTTTTTATTTATTTGTAATGTTTGTAATGTTATATATTTAATTTCATTCATTTATATTTATCTTTTTTTTTATTCCTGATTGTACTGTATTTATGATTTTTTGGATAGTTTGTGGTTTTTATTAAAATTTTTGAATTTTGATTTTTTAAAATTTAATTATGATTTTTTTATGTGATTCCAGTTTTTTTCATTTATTTATGATTTGATTTATTATTGTTGTTTATGTGTCATTTGTTGTTTCGTTTATTTTTTATTTTTTATTTATTTATGTTTTTATTGTGTTGTTTTGTATAGTTAATTTTTTAATATATATTTTTTTTCATGTTTTTTTTTATTGTGGTTGTTTTGTGTAGTTTGTTGTTTTGATTTATGTGGATTTATTTTTTTAATCTTCCCACCAGTTGGATGGTTGTGTAAAATTGGAGTTTCGTAAAGAGCCGACAGGGGCACACGAGAGCGCACATGCACGCACACACACATATACACACACACACGCACGCGCGCACGCACGGACGCTCGGACGCAGGCGCGCAGTGTGGGAGGCAGCGCGCGCGCTGGTGCTGTACCGGAGACTCGGGATGCGCCCGGTGCGTCCGCGCGCGTTAAATCGGTGTGTAATCTGAATATTTAAAGCCCCGTCACTCCATCTTTATTTCACCCCCCGCATCTCCCCCCGGGCATGGAGGAGGAGAACGGGCCTGTGCCGCGCGTCGTGACCGGTTAGAGAGAGAGAGAGAGAGAAACAGAAGAGAGAGAGAGAGAGAGACAGACAGACCCGCTCCCGCTGATAATAGATGGTGTTGGAGCTGGCCGCTCCCGCCGGTGCAGGCCCGCTGCTGCAGCGCTCCATCCCGCACATCGAGCGCGTTTTCCGGGTCAGGGTGAGCTGCAGCGCCGCCGACACCCACACACACCTACACACGCGCACGCACGCGCGCGCCGCCACCGGGACGCCGCGCGCCGAGCCCGAGTCCAGGAGCGAGCCGGACACCGGCGGCGTGGTGATCGTGATCATCCGGGATGGCACGGAGGAGGACCGCAGCAGGGCGAAAGTAAGTGTGCT